>JAPTYR010000031.1:24368957-24388272 GCA_029814505.1 Siphamia roseigaster | reverse complement strand
TTAACTAATCAGGTGAAAGGTCAGAAGCAGCAAGGAAAGGACAGAGCAGATTTAAAGAGACACCAACCCTTCACCAGCGGACAGAACCCAGAACCAAGAGACACACACATGACACTATATTAACATTGTATACCATGATGAAACAACCTGGCGTCCGCATGCTGCGGCTAGCATGCACAACATTGCTCAATAGCGAGGTTACGTAACTTAAGGAGTTAGCACCAATTAAATTAATATCCAATTTTAATACACATCTGAGTGATGACAGAGACAGATGTGAAAGATGTCCATCTCTGTCTTACACAGATATCTGATTTATGAACCAGTTAGGAGGTTGCAGTTAATCAAATAACTAACTGAAGTTATTAATACTCACAGTGACCATGGCCGTAGTGCTCCCCAGGTCCACCTGTTCACCTTCTCCGCCTCTCGTGGAAGCTGCCGCAGTGGATGCTCTGTGTAAAAAAAAACCAAGCGTCTTCATCACTGTCATTTATTGAACTCCATGGGTTTTACTGGTGAATCAATGTTGTAGAAAATGTAGGTGTTTCCATGGTAACTATGGAGCCTCTGATTGTCCAAATGGGTCATATCTGATGACCATGTAAAGATGACAAAATGCAATTTACACAAAATTTTTTGCATGTATTGATAGACTTAGTGGATGAGACATTATTAAACATTTTAGATCAGTAGATGGTGTTGGCCGCTGATGGTGGTTTGGTTATTTATGGGTTAATAATACAAGAAATGGCAAAGTTTTAAGCACAATGCATGCTAAATCTATGAAATCTCTTAATCAACACATTCACTCAAAAAATAATATGAATAAAAATATAACTTTACAGTTATCAGACAAGCAGTATAAAGCAAAAAGAGGTTCACAGCGTCTTTGTGCCACACAGACAGTGGAGGAGGCAGGTGCAATTCCTGAGGGGGCTTGTTCTGCAGGTCAATATACTGATGAATCCTGAGAGGGTTTAGCACAACAGACAGAGAAAGAGTTCCGTGTAGGTTTGTGTGTGCGCCTGAGTTGAAACTATATAAGATGATTTATCTCTCCCTAAGAGATACAAATAAAATGAAATGTTTGTTTCCCCTTCACTTCCTCATGAATGTTGCATGAGTGACTAGAAGGGCACGTACGCCCGCCAAGGCCCTGCCGTTCTGTAAATCAATACAGCACGCCTATGTGTTTTGCAGATTTACTGGAAAACTCAGACAATTCACTTCCGTTTTGCCGGATCTGCTTTTACTTTTAATAGATTTGTCCTTGGTTTGTCCATGCTTTACCATTCCTCTATGTTTATCGAAAATCAGAGCAGCGGCTTTAGTGTAATTCTGCCGACAGTCAAATAGCTACAAAAACATTACTTCCTCGGAGAAGGTAATAAATGTTTAACCGGCAATAACCTGCCTCCCATTGTTGTGTCAGATGATAGATCACTTCGACTGGGGCATGCCCTTCCTTTGAACATTGTTAGTCTTTGATTTGATCTGGCAGCCGAGGATGTGTTGAAACACAGAACTATAGCCCTTCACTGTTCTACACCACCGCTTCTCAAACCACAAAGTATCAAGGGACAAACATGCAGGTTGTCATTCCCAACAACCACTTCTGCAGCAAATTAAAATACCTTCAGCCACAGTGGAGAGCTCCTCAGTGAAATTCCCCCACTCAAGTGTTTGGCTGGAATAACAATGTAAGGACAGATTGTTTTAGCATGATACTGCATAATAAGGTTTATTTCAACATATGCTCGAAGAACGTTATTTGAGAACCTTGGAACCAGAACTGTTGTGAAAATTTTACTTTAATGTATATAATACATACAACCCCCCCCCAAAAAAAAAAAAAACAAAAAACGAAAGAACCCAGTGGCAATGCCACCATAATAGAGTAATACTTTTCTTGAAATATATTTTAAATTACTTGAACACAATAACTTTAGCCAGGTGTCCACAAGATGTCACTATTTGAAAAGGGCAAAAAGACACAGTATTGGAGCCAAGACCTTATATATGATGCTTTGATATGAAATATTTTTTACCTATAATGCCACCAATTTATTGATTAAATATTGCATGCTCCAAAATACATTGATTGCATTTGTTGCTTTCAGATTAATCAGTTCAAGTATAGAGATGCATGACAATGGAGCAATGAAGTAGCCCACTATAAAGGCAAATCTGTGTATTATTTACAAGTACATAAGAAGAAAGAAAAAGACTATAGAATTGTTCATTCAACACCCAATCATTGTAAAGGCATATTCATCTGAGTCAGCTGCATGCTCCGGTTTCTGCACAGCCTTGTCTTGCAAGGCCTACTCTCTTTATATGTCTTAAACAAGGGTGAAAAAAGAGCTCTCATTATTTTAGTGAGTATGTATGAATGGGTTGCAGTGTTCATTCTTCTTAAATGGCTGATTCAGTGTCAGGTTGAGGATCCTATCGTCAGTGTGACACTGAGAGGGACCATTTTCCTTTGGAAAGCTGAAGATTCCTTTAGATAATATCTTATTGTTTGCTCATCTCTGTGCTCTCAATGACCTGCCTGTCCTCAGGGCCCGTCTGTAATCAGATTCAGCCAGCAGCAGAGGTAGCAGTTTGGGTCGTATGCAGCAGGGACCTTGTGTTGTGAGTTTGTCTACTTGGAGAGGCCATTTATCAGGATGAGGTTTTCAGACACAGTCAAGCCCACACGTTGTTGGCTTAGAGCCCCATTTCACAAAGCCAGTCAGCGTACTTCAGTTTCTTCTGAAACCTCAGATGTCATTGGTTTTCTTGCTACTGTGTACTTTTAAACCTATAGGGTTTGTAGTTGACACTTGTGAGGCCGTTAGTTACATGGTGCATGCTGCCTTATAAACGTTTAAAGCAATAAGTGAGAAGTCTGTTTTTTATAAGGCAACATATCACTGACCTGTATGGGGAATTTCCCTCAGAAGTTTAGTTTTTAGTTACAGGACTGGTGCCCCAAGTTCCAAACTGATGTATGAGCCAAGGTGTGAATGTGTCAGAACTGGGATGATATGGGTGGGGGTAGAAGCTCGTTGACATGTCTCATGAGGAATATAGCCTATAGTGCTGTTATTTGAAACCATGGACTCAGCAAACTTTAGTGATCCATCTTTGTGGTCACATGAATCATCATTAGTACAAGTTCCATTGTATAATAGAAAGCCCAGCATTTATTGTGTCTATTATGTTAAATCTGTGTCCAAGCTTAAGTATATTCCTCTCTGTGGTACATTTCCCATAGCTGCCATGACAATGCACATATGCTTGCTGTCATTTTCAAAATTAACTTAAATGGCTCTAGCTAAAGTCTGAATTATCCAATAAAAGCACAACCAATTAATGCGGAGCACAATCTGGGCTCACAGTCCCCAGAGGTGTTCCACCTTCGGTCAGTGTATTAGCTTTCTGAGGGCTCTCTTGTGGAACAAAGATCTATTGTTCCCAAATACTAAGAGATATTTGTTCACTCCTTGTATCAATGGTCTTGATTTGATTATACACTCAGGCAATATGTGCAAGCAGTGCTCATGTTTGCAGTGAAGTCAGCACTCTGCACAATCAAATAATTCTGGAGCTAAGCAACTGGAAAAAAAAGGTCATTATCTATGGAGCAATCAGTGTTTCATGGCTCATTTCCTTAGCTGTGATTTGATTTTGCTTGTCAATGTTAAGGTGGCCTCTGACCTAACAAAATCCCAAATCGTCCCTGCCTTTTTAGGTATCAGAATTAGTGTGTTTTACATCTTGAATCGCTGACAGTCTACAAAGTGACCATATAGTATTGTCTTCTTGTGTTTTTGCTGTGGTTTAAAACAAGCCTGACTGGTTGTTACACATTCACTTGCATGGAGAAACTATGTAAAATTGTCTGTTGCAGAGTGTGTATATTGCATGCTATAGCTTTTACCAACTGTTGCATACTGTGTGTTTTATTCACTTAATTGTGGAGGTGTAGACTAAATTTCTGTGATTTTAGATGAATTACTTGCTACATTTGTTTTAGCAAATGTTTTAAAGTCTTACAATATAATGTATGAATTACTAATGGCTATAATGATTGTTTTTTATACTCCTCTCTTACTGCCAAAGCATATTGTTTTAGCTATTGGTTTATCACACATTTTGTTATACTTAGCAAGTAGAATCATAACTGGCAAACGTTTATAATCTGTTAAGTGTTGTTCGTTAAATATTTCCTAAGATAAAGACTGAAAACACAGTATAATAATAATAACAACAATAATCCAGGAAAATTATATAAAATCTCACGAAGAGCACTCAACTCAGATTTCCTCCAAACTACACTTTTTATCCAAACATGACTTTCATCCTTTCATGTTTTTAATGTATATAATGGTATAAGTCTCAGAAGATATGACATCAGAGTCTGCAGTCCCCGGTGTGAGTTGCCTGTGATCCACCCTTATCAGATGTGCATCATGTCAAGCAAACACACAACCCTCACATATAGTCATAAAGAACCAGTAATCCATCGGGGTTAAACACTTTAAGAGCAATCCCCAGAGCCTACTATATCTATGTGTTACACCACTTCTGGCTCAGTGATTGACAGCCCTGGAAACTGTTTTATTGTGCTGCTCTTGCAATAAGTAGTCTCTAGAGCCAAGCTAATAACTAGTCTAGAGTGTTGACTAATACATTTAGTGGTGACTCTTCATGATCAAATGTGTTCCAGCTGTTTGAGTCCTGATGACAAATTCAGTTTTTCCCAGTTTGTTGAGCTTCCTAAAGAGACAAAAGAGGGATTTCCTCTTGAACAGACAGGCAGTGGCAGCACCAACAAATGGCTTGGTACTGTTATCAAATAGAAAGTTGGACTAAATATAAACTTATCACTGGCAGTTAGAGCCAGAGCAGAAATAGAGGAGTGATAGAGTGCAACAGACGCTCTAATGACTACATGTTTATTTATTTTTTTGCCATGTGATCATTATAACAGTAAATTCATTCAACAAAATATTCTTAAAAAGCATGTTGTGGTAATATTTGGGGTCTCAGTAAAGAAAGGGAAAACAGGAAAACACACAAACGCTGTGGGATTAGAGGACATAAGAAATTTTCACATGTGAAATGACTGATGCTGCATGGTTCAGAGGTATTAAAGCAGGCACCTGTTGTTTTACAGCATTTAACTGTGCAGAGGTGTGTAAGTGTCTTCATACATGTGTATTTATGTGAAAAGGAGTGAGAGGGGCATGGGGGGCTGTCCATCCTGCTGCACAATAAACAGTTTGTTTCCCAGGAGCACCCCTCATGTTCCTGTTGTTGGCTTCATCGCTGCTCACTGGGAAACGTCCTGGCCTCTATTGTCCAGAAGGTCGGGGGTCACAGGATGCTCCTAAAGGCCCAGAAGGGGACGTAAGAGGTTGGACGTGAAGCATGATGGAGAGCTCACCCCCCGCATTCACCCCTTAAAAACAAAACATTAAAATTAGTTCTTTTTCTCCCTCCTGTCACGCTGCCTTTCATTCAAGATCCCAGTCATTATCAAGAGTTTCAGGAAATGAAATCAGGACACTACTCTGACTATTTTATATTAAACATCCTGACTGACTTGAGCACGGTCTTCATGTGTAGAGCTCTGTTTCTTGCGTGCGTTCTTTGCATATCTTTAATAGAGACCATAGTCCACAAGCTTTCCCATACAAATATAGGAAATTCAATCTAACCAGCTAACAGTGGGTAAGGCATATCATTAAAGAGAAAAGAAGCCAAGTAAGGAGTGGCTGAATCTTACCGTTTTCCCCACACAAATGTTTTACTTAAACCGCAGAAAGGGTTTAAACACTGGCTGTCGAGAAGTATATGCTTTTGATTACAGTGACCTTTTTAAAAGAATAGCTTATAAACACTCATATAAATGCTGCTTTTGCAGTGTGATTAAATATGTCTTCACGTTACAGCAGACAGTTCTAGTAGTACTTAAACAGAGCTTCTATAATGGAAACTTTTTCACCCCCCCCCCTTGAAAATACATACACGCTGACATCACACAATTAGGTGTGTATCAGTTTGTTCCTTTGTGCCTGTCTGAAAAACATGCACTATTATGTAAAGTTCAACTTTTATTATTATTTTTTTTTAACTTATTTTGTTTCGCATCACTCTTTTCTTTACTGCTCCTCAAACTGCAAAGCTTTAGGGCCTGTGTTTTACCTTAGTGTACAGGAGAAAAGAGATGAGCAGACAAGCTATTCTCTGGACATTCATTGGAACACATTTATCTTTTTTTTATGGAGCGAATCTAACTGGTGCTTTAAACAATATTCCAGATGTCCTTTGCATTAAATTTTATTTCTTGTTGTCTAGTTGATTACATTTTAACAGCACCAGAAAGTAGTCATTTATTCATTTACATTAAAAGTGTCCAAAAAGTTAAGCTTTTAAATGTCAAATGCTGCAGTCTTATTGTGTTTGCAAACTCTGGAAATGAAAGTTGTTTCTAAAAGTACCAAACATGATAGTGGTATGTACTTCTTAGTCTTGTACTTTTTCTGTGAAGACTAGTGTGTGATGTAAAATGAGATGTTAATAAAGGTAACATGAGAGACAATGGGCACACCACATGGCGATCTTCACCTTTCAACCACAGGCAATTATGAATATAATGCTCATAGTTTAAGTTACATGTTACGCATCCTCCTCGAGGCCTGACCCTCACCTCGTCTTGCCCTGTCATATCATGTTAGGAGTAATATTGGAAAAGGGATGTGACAGCTGGAAATGGTTTGAGGCTCTCTGGATAGTTTGTTTTCAAACCACGCTGCAGGGAATGGATGAGAGACACGTGTAGGTTAGCCTTTGGCTGTAGTGCTTATGTGCCTCATGGTGATAAAACTGTTACTGTGAATGATATCACTAGTAAAATCAACAGTGTAGCATATTAAGTCAGTTCTTGATGTTCGCCCTCATGCGATAAAATGATCCAAGCTTTCCAGGTATCCTAGTTATGTGCCACTATCTGTGTTAATTAGACTCTTCTGGCTTTGAGCACTTTGACCCATTGGGGATTCATTTTCTGGCCTGCTGTGTTTAATGTCTGCAACTGGGTTCTGACATAATTTGCATTCTCACTTCCCAATCCTTCTCAGATGGTGGGGTGCTTTTCCTTTCTTTATGACCAAATAAATCTGACTGGTGCCAAAGAAAAAAAAAATGGGATTAAAATTCCCCTTTCGCTGTCTTGAGGAGCCCAGCTGCACTGAACTGTTTGTTTTCCACAGCACTCTGCAGCTGCAGAGTCAGGCATTAGAGAGAGGTGGGCCAAAGCAAAACAGAAATGACTTATTTTTATTGGCATGTACCTTTCCATCCACAGCGTGATAATTGTTTTGTGGAATTAGAAAGCAAGAACAACAGTCTGGTTGACATAATTTTAATGTGGTTAAACATGCTCGCAGTTTACATACAAGATCTTCGAGGTGGTTTTCTTCACTTTTACAGTAGCGCTTTTTCTCATAGCATACTAAAACATTTAAAAACATTTTTCACCACATCCTACTTCAGAGGATACATACTTACTGTATGAAGATGCCACATATATCTATGAAGATGTTACAGCGTACGAGTGTCACCACAAAAATAAAGACAGTAACCTAGGTGGTTTAAAGTTGATGCAAGCTTCATAGAGTAACATGTACAGTGGTTTAGTTATGGTATAATGATGCATGGTACAATGCAGATATTTTAACAACCACAGATGAGAGGTTAGTCAGTCACACAAGGAATGAGCTGCAGTGAGCGAATGAGAGAGAGAGAGAGAGAGAGAGAGAGAGAGAGAGAGGTGTTGATGCACTTAGAGATAATGCAAGAAGAAATGTGGTGCAGCAGGTAAGACATGTCTGTGAGCCATATTATCCAGGCTAAGGCACTGTTCAGGTCATTCTCCCTGAATGCTGTCTGAATGTAAATGAGCATAACTACCCAGCAGGTTTATGAGAGATCACCCTCTTGGCTCATCACTTTGCTCTTTACTTAATTATCCAACCTCATCCCGTTACTATCTATTTCTTTTCCTTTTTTTTTTTTTTTTTTTTAAATCACAAAGTCTCCTGGAATCCTTTCTGTTTTTAGTTTTCATGGGTTGGATATGTGTGATCCCCTTCTAAAAAGAACACTGCCAATTTATCAACAGTAACACATTGCACATCTTTCATCTTCTGTGTTAATAATGTCATTCAGACTACTTCACCGCAACCTGGAAAACAGATCTGTGCTTTTTCAGGAATTGTTTACTTGGCTGTAGCTTAAAAAAACACTACGCTTAAACTCCAATATAAATCCTCTGTGAATTCTCTGCAGGACTTTACAGAATCATGTCATTTTAAATTGCATCCATACATCTGTAGATTGAATGAACTATGGACAACTTCTGAAGAAAAGAAAAGAAAAGAAAATTGCACTTAATTTAACAACTCAAAAGGGAAATATATGTACAATTTTGATGGAGGAAGTAACAAGTAACACATTTTTAGATAAGACACGGTCATACACGCACATACAACACTCGTCTCATATTCCACACACTCACTCCTGCCCTCTATACGAGGCAACCACCAGCATAAGACTGCACTGTGATTCTAGGAGCGATTTGCACACACATAAGGATGATGGTTTCCAGACCCTGCGCATTATTCTGGCAGACTGTGTGCAGGACATGGTCAGTCTATAGCTATAGAGGAAAAAAAAAATTCAAAAAGACAACACTAATAATAAATAATCCATGTGAAAAACAAAAGTCCTCGTGGAGTGGGAATAACTTTATCTTCTCCTGTGGTTACACAGACAAAAACCAGCAAGGACGCTAAAAATATGCAAAAGACTTGTGGTGCAGTTTCCCAAGGCCAGAGAAAGGAAATAGACTGACAGTTTCTCCCTGACCTCTTTACTACCCCCCTGTAACCTCCTAACAACCCCCACGGGGGATCCTGTCTCTATGTGTAAAACAGACAGTCAAAAAGCATCCTGGAAACTTTAGAGCCTCAAAAACAAGAGGACATGAGGAAGTCCAATAAGCTTGTATGTAGAGGGCTCAGTCAGGAGATAATCTCGAGGCCACACAGATCAGGCGCCAAGCCTATAGAGCCTAAAAGCTCTATGGCGCAGCAGAGTAACGTGGTCATTGTTGTCTTTGGAAAGTAAGCAGCTTCAGCCAGGCCAGTGGTGTGAAAGCCACCTCTCTTTCTTGAGTGTCTGCTCCAGACCCTGTTGTTGACATACAGGGCAGGTGCAGCTGCTCTCTACAAATGCATCAAGTAGAAGCTCCTCCACTCACAAATTCACCCACAAACACACACACACACACACAAATCCACACATGCATGTAGAGCAGGAGCTTGTATATCACAAGACGCAAGACAGAGTTATATGGACAAAGACAAATCTACCATTTTCTTTAATATCTCTGCAACAATCAGTGAGGCATTGCTGAGTTAACACAGGGCCCACAGAGATGAAAACAATGGCTGGATTCTTCTGGCTTGAAGATGGCTATGGGAAATGGCAGGGATGCCAGGGCTGATAAGTGACCGAGGGGCTCAAGTTACTTCCAGCTGTCTACAGCCGTGCATGCCTCTGCGGAACGTATGGTTCACACATAATGCAAACCATTTCATTTGCGTAATGCTCATAAAAAAATCTGGCGGACATATTAAATAAAGTCAACAACCTTTCACTTGGGCAGAGTTTACATCACAGGATAGAATCTCCAATCCTCTACAGAGCGATACAGTGCATCCTCAGCTGAGAAAACACAGACATAAGGAGACTGTGACCTTGCAAATGATAAAGTTAACTGGATCAATAAAATCAGTAATTGCAGAAAGCCTGAACGCATTATCTGGAAAGACTCTGAGGCTTTGTGAACAATTATGTTGGTAACAGAGCTGTACACAGTAAATAGTGTCCACAGAGGACCTGTTGGTATTGTTGGCTGTGGGTATGTTTTTCCTTAAAACCATAAAACGCGTATTTCCATATAGACACAGCTAAATAACGAAAACATTTGTCTACTTGTAATTAAATATAAAATCAAGCCTGTAAAAGATTAATAGCATTAAATGCAGGCTGTATTTTTGTGCTATAAACTGAGTTCCACCGAAAACTAGCGCCACACCACATTAGCATCACCTTAATACCAGCGAGGACCTCTTCCTGTCCATTTGGAAAATATAAGTACATTTTCAAGCTGCAACACACTCAAAAAGGAGAGTGCTTTTGGCAGGCTTTGAAGTTCTCAGAAATAATGCTCCTTAAAAGCATCCTCTGCAATACAGGAAAAACATGAACATGTATTTCATTCAAGAGCAGTGAGTGAGCAGTTCTTAGCAACCATGTAAATCCACGCTGGAGGACATGTTTGATGGGATGTGAGTCTTCTGGTGATGACAACCTCACACTAGCAACACAGATTAACATTCCCTAAATCAGATTTAGGAGATCATTTATTCACTCATTTATTTGTTGTTTGCTACAAAGGTCAAAAAGTGGAAAACAGGTGCACAATATTGATATTAATATAAATGATTACTAATGCAATCTATATTTTTACTATCAAAATTATAAATAGATCATACACCGTATACTGTACCACAGCCAATAGTCATTTAACTAAGAGAGTTTTGAGTTTATCATTGTTTTGTCTGGAAAAAAAAAAGTGACTCTGCTGGAAAAGGATACTACAAATGCAACAAAACACCACAGAGAAGGAGAAAGGCAGGAATAAAACTTTGCAACACAGTCTTTTATTTTCCCTTCTCTGCACAGTTTAGTGTTTCAGTTACACCCTTTAGGCAGTAAAAACTGTCATCTAATCATATCCTCACAGTCTTAAATGCCATATACGCCCATACCAGCTTGGAAAGGGGACCTTTCTGTGGATTAAAACGGATATGAGGTTATTTTTGTGAGATCCATGATTGCACGAGGCACTCCCATCCAGACTTAGTGTGATGACTGAGGTGGTGAGCTAATGTGGCAGGACAGTGATGCAAAGAGTTGTGTAAAGTCAGCTGCAAAAGATCATGCCCATTTACTTTCAGTGACAAGTGTTTTGTGTTTAATCATGAGATGCAAACATATATATAACAGGTCAAGATCTGGGAAAACTGATGTATCATGTATATTAGAACTAAAGATATTGATAAAATTAAAAAAGTATATTCCCAAGGATTAAATTATAAGGATATACTATACGCAAAAGAAAAAAATATGGTCATGATAAAATATTTCTGATAATAATTGTGGATGGCTTTTGGTCCATAATTTATAATCTTGATGATGAAGACGTTCTAGAAATATGCTTGGACTAATGAAAGAGCATGACTTTATTTCAAAGCCAGTCAAATGAGACCCAAATCTGATGAAGCAGCAGAAATACAATGTGTGATCTGACATGTTGTCCACACACTTTAACTAGTATTATTGGAGAGCTTGACAGCGTGGGCTTGGTCTGGCAAGACATGTTGTACATACTGCAGTAGATCAGAAGAAAGACAAGGAAAATGCTTTAACACCTCTGAAACAGTGAGGCGAAAACGTGATGAGGAGATGGGAATTACTGCGGAATTAAACACCACTTTGATTGGAAACTGATTGACCGATGGTTGGCAAAACATGAAAGGATGACCTTGAATTCTCCAAAGCAAGTATGGATTGGCACACAGCATCTCTCCCTCTCTCCTCCCTCTTTCTATCTTTCACTCTCTCTCCCTCTCAAACACACACACACACACTCATATGTGCACACACAACACACTTACACATGCATAGCCACGCACATACATACAGTAGTAGTGCACACTGAGTGAAGCGCACATCACATACTGGAGAAAAACATACATGTGAATCGACACACTCGAGTGCACCATCTCTGCTTTTTCACACTCTCTTTAGTGAGGAAAGAAATGAACACACAGTCACGTACGACAAGCCAGAGTTGAGAGAGCAACTTCAAAGTAAGGCAGATGCAGGGACAGCACCCTCTGAATAAATTTTCTGGCCACCAGTCGATCTGCCCCCAGGCTAAGATTGTGGCTGTTCGCATCTCTCCTGACCCCTCATCAACTCCCAGTTAAAACCAATCCCACTCTAACAAGGCAGTCATATCAAAAAGGGAGGAATATATAGGTATATAAGATAAATGAGGAAAAGTGCATTTGACATACCGCAGGTAAAATGTAACACTGTACATTAAACAAAAACACGGTATGTTATATTTGCAAAAAGCTACGCAGCAGTTGGTTTGATGAATAAACATATATGAAGGAGTTTTGTACCTTAATATGTGGATAAATATATTTGGTTTCCACAAAGTAACCCTAAAAAATGTAAGCAATCAATTACTGTACATTTACTATTTCATGACAAAAAGGAACAATTTTGTTTTAGAAAGGGTGGCGAGTGCCCTTTTGGAAAAAACACTGGATTTTTTTTTTTTTTTTAATTTGTCACATACATGTTAAATCTCACTGTGCCGTTACAGGTACCTGCCAACAACAGTCTGCTTACAGCATGCCAATGGTGCTTAATAGCACACTGCTGAAACTTATGTGTGTGTGAGAAGTGTCAGTATTTAGATATTCCTGTTCAGCAACTGCTCATTATTATTTTTCTGTGTTGACGTGTTTTAATATTTCATTTCTTTATTAATCATTCATAAGGTTATGGTGCATAATTGTAATTACACCTGCTGGGACATAGAGACCGTTACATTTTTGTCATGGGATAAATTTTAAATATTCTATTTTTTTTTTTTGTTTTGGGTAAAAAAGTACATTGCATTTAAATGTCAAACTACATGGTTGTGCTATGAATTTAGGTGAGTGAAATTAATAGCTTGTCTGAGCATCATTTGTAAATTACATTTCGTTACATCCTCTGTATACTGTAGCTAAGAAAAACAATGATGTGTAGCCCGGAGGGCAAATATTCACCTGTGTGTGCACATGCAAGTGCAAACAGAAATCCACTATCCATAACTGCCATGCATGCATAGAGATGCAGTATGTAACTATGTTGCTTTTAACTGCATACAAATACACACACTGAGGCTCACACACAAACACCCAGGAGGAGTGGGGATCTAATGAGGCCCGTGGAGACACTGCAGAATTGTCAGTCAACCCTCAGCTTGCTGACACGCAGTCGACAACATCAATGACTTTTTTTCCCCAAACAGGGGAAGCCTGTCAAATTGCATCAGAAGAAGAGAAAAGTCAGAAGTCCATTGGCTTGGACTGCAAGAAGTGGAAACAGAATGGGTCAAGAAACCTTGTAATACAATAAAAACTCAAGAGATACAAGTACTTTAAACACATCCTCCACAGAAAACTTGATTTCACTGTAGCAAACCTTACATATAAACACAATTTATTAATGCATATGTGAAACATATCTCATGACACCATTCAGATAACGTGCAGTTTACTTCACAGGAACAAAAAGTATGAACCACTTCCTTTCTTCCAAGACTATTGCAAAACAGGCCCTCCATATTCCTCAAATCGACAATGGGGCCTCGTCTTTCAACATCAAGTGAGAAAATATAAAAGAGCCAACCTTCTCCTGTCAGAAAGAGGCTTGACTCACTCCGTCTTGCCAGTAGGTGTGCCATAATGGGCCATGCTTATCCCAGGTGTTACTGTGCTTTGTCTTTCTCAGTGTATTGTTCCAGGACATACAGACATGCAATTTTTCATGGTAGTATGTAATTATGACTCTTTCACTAAAGCTGGTCTGCCATTTTCACACAGATGTAGGCAAGTGTGGGTTTTTTTAGTGCTTTCATTCACAGTCTTATATAAATCAGGGGATATATCACATGACTAGTGTATTCATACTACATAGTGCAAGTTGATTTTTATATTTTAATTGCAGTAGGCCAACAGAGTAAGGAGTGGTTGGGATTTTTTTTGTGTGTCACATAGTAAATATTAATCAACAACTATAATGATAATATTTGATAGATTAATTTACAACAATAATAATAATAATGATAAAAATGTTATGTAATTTCGCCTTCACCCTACTTGTGCGCATTTTTACGCACTGTGTTCTTATGAAATGTCCTCGATTATTTTATTGTACTGGTGATGTGGTGGCTTGAGGGTTAAGAATAGCTGATCTACATGCTGCTGAATGAAGTGTCGGTTTTCAGCGCAAACTCCTCCTCTACGGACGGGCTGCGCTTTTTCTTCCACTTGAACAACCAAGTAGTTTTCAGGGCGCATTCCCCGGCAGCAATGTGGAGGGAAGGGGCGACTACATCTGACTGAAAACTGACTACTTTTGCATCGGGTGTTGTTTGTCTTTCATATTTTATAAGCTTTTTTTTCCTCCTCCTTAAGGAAAACATTTCACCGTCGGTTGAAACTTCTGGGGGGAAATCAGCCGAGTCAGAAGTGAAGAAAACTGCAGCCTAACCGACTCGCGTGTTTTTTCTTTTTTTTTTTTTTTGTGGCTGAAGCCGTTGTTTTCTCACACATGGATATTAACAGATGAAATCGGACGTGTTTACTCGCTCTCGATCGCTCGGACAGTAGTTTATGTGGACCCTGGGCTTCGTATGAGGATAGAGTCTCATTCCTCAGCAGCTTTACAGGGAGAGAGAGAGAGAGAGAGAGAGACACGCAGGGGCCACAAGTTGTCCACAAAGCTGCGAGGGAGACGAAACTTTGCCAAGTTACTGCGCATCCGGCCACCGACGCCAAATTTCACCGATATTTTCTGCGCAACTTTTTATTGTGGATTATTGCCATGGAGCGCAGGATCACATTAAGAAGATGAAATAAGGAGTTTTGAGGAAAATGAAGAGTTTCTTGTAGTTAGTATACGTCAGTGACTCCCATTAGACTAATCTGATTTTTTTTTAAAGTCAATTGTTTTATTGAGTGTGTCTTTTTTTTTTTTCCTCGCCTGGTTTGTAAACATACTGGTCTGCAAAAATGCCCCAGTTAAACGGAGGCGGTGGGGATGATTTGGGAGCCAATGATGAAATGATATCTTTCAAAGACGAAGGAGAACAGGAGGAAAAGATATCCGAAAATGTATCAGCGGAAAGGGATTTGGATGATGTGAAATCCTCCTTAGTGAACGAGTCAGAAAACAACAGCAGCTCATCAGATTCAGAGGTAAGGTCATTGCACATGAAATATTCTCAACTGCAGCCTTGGAGAAAGTTGTTTTGGACTGAGTCGGTGTTGAAAGTTTCAATAGTTTCTTCCATTCTTGTATGTGTGTGTGTGTGTGTGTGTGTATATTCTCCCTTGTCAGCAAGCAGAGAGGCGCCCCCAAACCAGACCCGACTCAGAAAGTTATGAGAAAACAAGAGACTACTTCAGTGAAGGTAAAACAAACACAAACACGCACAGACGCACACACAGATTCTCCAGACTTAGTGCGTAAAAAGCTGGCTATTGTGGGGCTTTTGTTTGTTAACTATTTATAACAAGCTACTTTTTCTTTATCCCTGCAGCACTGAGAAGGCAGCAAGATGGTGGCTTTTTTAAGAGTCCTCACTATCCTGGTTACCCGTTTCTAATGATCCCAGACCTCACCAATCCCTACCTATCAAATGGTTCACTGTCTCCAAGTGCACGGACAGTAAGTGGTCCTGTTTGTATGTCACCCCCGTCCTCTCTTTCCTTTTTTTTTCTCTGTCGGACTCTTTAAAACTTTGGCCGTGCGTAAAAGTTCCTTGTGCACAGCCAGACCGCCATATTCCCTCCGAGTGGCCTCTCAAGGAGTACTAACTACTTCTTTGTTCTTTTTTTGGGGATATAAATTTCTCTCTGCCACCCACACTCGACAAGGCATGGATTTGACAACTTCTCTTCTGTCTGCAACTTCAGACACATCAATCATAAAAAAAAAATAATAATAATAATTAAAAAAATGGAATAATCTACTGACAGTGCCTTGTTTAAAAATAATCTGCAGCATTTACTCTGCACTTATATTTACCAGATGAAATGTTTTCATGAAGTATTAGGTGGGATATTATAACTGTAGTTGTCTAGAGATATGTGTGTTCTAAAGTTGATTTAAAAATCACATTGCATTTTATTGGGCTGGTGTTATTTGTTTGTTAAGGAGGTTAGTTTTTACTTTTTAGGCTATAACTTAATTGTTTTGTTAGCAGATCCAAGTGCATGTTCGACTCTAGAGTATTTGCACACAGTCTTCAGAGATAAGGGCAGGAAAAAAAAGTTCTTCCTGAAGTCATATCCTACAGTAACAACAATGTAATACCTTGCTTTGACATACAAGGGAGGCATTTCACTGCAGTGTCCATGACAGCTGTTTTAAAGTCTAGATAAGGTTTGACATTTGACAGTCTTAAGTATCTGTTGTTGATAGCAAGTTTCCAATGATTATTTTTTTTTAACAATTGGCTTTTGCTTTACTGATATAGCTAAGTTTTTTTGTGAAATTAGTCGTTTTAGTTATTTTCTCTCGGTCCTGTATTATCTACAGACATCACATTTTTAGCATTGGCGCAACAGCGTTTTAATTCTGACATCTTGCACTTTTCTTCATGAGCGGTGCAAATATGGTCAGTTTAGTAACATCTGAAATACAGCTGAGAGGGGAAAACACTTTAAGGTTAAAGAGAATATAATGAGTGAGGATGTGCAGCCTTACAAGTAACATGCAAGAACTAAAACCCACAAAACTGTAATTACAGTAATAATATTTGCAGTGATATAAAATGCTGTTTAAATGGCACTGTGTAAACTTCCTTGAAATAATCCCTGCAGGAGAGCAGTGTTCCTGAGACCTGTCCATCCCCCAATCCTTGTCACATCCCCCCAAAAAACAAGTATTTTCGTTAAAGCCTGGCAGGCATCTGACTGAAAAGAACCCCCTCCTCCTTTTTTCTGTCCCCCTTTCACAGTTCCAGACCCACTCCCCTCGCCCCCTGTACCTTCCATTCAATTAGAAAGGCGTTAGTTGACCATTGTTATTCTGAGCAGTCTTGATGGCTTCATTGGAGGTCTCCTCTGGGGCTCATTATCTAAATGGCGACTCTCCTCTCTCTAGGTGATATGTGTAGATCCTTCATCTTATCTCTATTGGTCAAGTTTCACTGCAAATAGTAAAATGACTGAGATAAGCATGGCGGAAAAATGCAACATTAGCCTCTTTTTTTCCCCTGCTACTTGGACTGTTTGATTTATTTCAGAGAACTGTTGATGTTTTAAGTACAATTCTAAGGAATAGATTTAACAGTGTGGAATAAATAACTTGGATTTTTCAGCAGTTTTTTTTGCAGTTTCTTATCTTGTTGCTGCTTTGTTTTGTCTGAGTGGAAAAGCCTCTCACTTCCTTTGTTTAGTCCGGTATAACAAAGTTGGAACATTAAAACCACTGTTCCTTGAGGCAAAGTAAGAAACTGCTGGGGATTTAAAATTGAAGGATTTGTTTCTACTTATTAGAAAAAAAATAATGAGGTCAATAGGACAGTGAGGTGACAGTGTCAATCAGCACTGTGGCAGAAAACAGGCGGACCCACAATGGCTGGCATAGTTAGATGTCTAAAGGTCTCCATATTGGACAGCACTCATAGCTTAGTGTGAATGCAGTCAGTGTGATTGATGAGCGCTTCGACTCAGTACCTTTTTAGGCTCTTAGGCATGATGGGATTGGGTTGTTTACACCTGTGGATGAAGCTCAAAACAGTCAGATTTACAGGGGGATACTTACCAGCATTGCACCCATGTCTGACCACCAACTTAGTTTAACTAATGAGTTCTGAACTAATATTTTCATGCACACATTGTCTGTGTGTGGGGGGTTTTTTTTGGAATATGCTGATGCACTATTAAGATCAAATTTGCCTACAGGGTAACATAAGCTGAGTTGTCACCTTCCTGCTATTGAGACACAAACAATCCTACAAACTGTTTATTATATTGCGCCACTTTGGAAAGCTCCGCTGGGACTGACATATTTGTTTTATAAGTGTGGTATGTGGTTTTACTTGTGCTGCATGAGCCACATTAATGTTATGTCTCTCAAACAGATCATGTGATTAACGCCAGGCAGTTGAATTCTCTGTTTGCATCTTCAGGTTGCAAGCTACAGTTTCATAGCTCTGGGTAAAAGCAAATATTTTTAGACTTACAGGTACGACAATGTGTGCATGGGTGTATTACGAGACGCGTTATTTTCTTGTGTTTCTATTTACAACTCCCCCTTCTGGCCTTAAATCTCTGCACTTTATCGTCATATATTCTGACACTAATGCATATAATTCCTTACAGTGCTTGTCACTATTTAAAAGAGCAAAAAAAAACAGAGGCGATAGGTTGCTCAAGAGTCATTGTGCAGTGATTCCTTTGCAATGTGTTACACGATGAAGGATTTGAGGCCCAACTTTTAAATTTGGATGTGGCAACCCTATCATGAGCAACGAGAGACAGGCCTACATGGGATCAGCACAGAGTTCCCCTGAGGGCCAAGCATAACTGATTTAAAGCCTGCTCAGAGCTGACATTCCGCTGTAATCCACAGAGAGCTGAGGAGGAGGTTTTATGTTTGGAGAGATGTTCCACCAGACTCCTGCCTGGTGTGGGGTGTAGAGTCAGAGAGGGTTTTTTTTTTCCCCCCTACACAATCTCTCTGACAAGTTCAGTTTATTGTTTGTCAATCCATTGATGTGATTAACACAGCATTGTTCCTGTAGTGACAGGCTAGTGCAAGATTTAATTGGTGAACATACACTCAGCTTGACGCCACCTCTTGTCAGCCTCATCAGCACTTTTAGATAACTGTGTTAGTACATCATCATCATCACTAAAGAGTGAAATGCCTCTTGTGTGTGAGAGGTGGCAAGTAAGCGAGAGCGAGGTTAGCCACTCAAATATATCTTCATCAAATACACAGTGGGACACTCAAACTGCTGAGCATGATTGTTGAATTGAAAAAAAAAAACAAAAAAAAACAAAGTCAGAGATTGAGATATGAATAGAGAGCTTATATAAGTCTGAACATGTCAGTGGGTACAATAGCATACCTATGTGACTTTTTCATTCTTTTGCAGCATTTGGTGTTTAAAAATGTGCAGACAAAGAAAAGTCAACACAGACATTGTCCCCCTGAATAAAAGGGCCTCACCCTGCATAAGCAAGCTGTGTTTGTGTAGAGGGGTCTTTTCAGCAGGTTCTCCACTTGGCATGTCACTCACCTTGGGGCATACATGTGTGTATTTACACACATGCATCCATGCATGCTGCATGTTTCTGTGTGTGTAAATTCTGTGAGACTTGGG
>JAPTYR010000031.1:24271135-24283438 GCA_029814505.1 Siphamia roseigaster | reverse complement strand
CTCCTCTCCTCCCCTCCTCTTCTCTCCTCTCCTCTCTGATAAATAATGCAACTACAAACACTAAACTAGTTTCCACCTTTGCCTCTTTCCTCTCTGCATTTTATTCTGCTATTGTTTTTGCATGATTTCATATTTTGGGTCACAACCCCACCCCTCCTTCCTTCTCGTGCATGTTCATATTATACTCATCCCCTTCTGCTATTACTGTCTGACTAATTCAATAATTTTCTCCCCCTTTTGTCATCCCTTCAACTCCCCCCCCTCCTTGTCTTGTCCGTCTGCCCTTCAAATCTTCTGGGTCTGGCTGAGTCTCTGTTGTCTGCCTCATTACTAACTGTTCAGCCATTTGATTTTCTGAAACGGCTGCTGTGCAACCACGCCGAGACCTTCTCATCCCTATTATTTGCCACCACACATAAAAAGCACACACTCACACATGTATAAACACAGAAATGTATGAAGAGTCTTGTAGCCATTTCATTTTTCTTGAATGATGCATGCAGTGTAAATAAGTGTGTGGAATTCCTGTGTTTCTGTTTGCTACATGCAGAGTGCTCATACACTGGACAGTGTTATAGTGCACCAAAGCACTATGGTGACAGCTAAGATTTAGCTTTTATTTTTCCAGGGCTACTCAGCAGAATGTAAAAAGTGCCTCCATAAAGAAGTGTATCTTAGAGCGACTGCCTGTGATTCCACACCACAGTTGGTGATGACACCGTCATTCCTCTTGGTGACGGATGCACTGTTGCATCCTCCCAACTCTCTGCTCCACTCTGGTTATGAATGTTGCTGGCATAGCTTGGAAATACTGGGGCAAGTCTTTTTATTCAGTAGTTCTGCTTGAGGTCGAATTCTAGTTTAAACCAAACCTGAAAAAGGCAACAGTGGCATTTGTGCAGAGGGAAAAAAAAGCTGTTTTTTCAGGTCAAAATGCTTTATTTTTTATATCCCTTGACCCAAAATGTCATAATTCTCCTCGTCACACCCCACTGCTCTGTTGTGAGGGAACTTCTCCACATGCCGGCATCTTTCTCAACACTATCAGCACCTAACACTGATTCACTTTTTACATAAAAGCATATTGCTATGTACGTCAAGAATTGCAGGAGCTTTCTTGTCTTGTTTTTGAGTGATTAGCTGTCATTTTTCTGCACCTCTATTTGTTTTCCTTTTGTTTGATTGAATCAGCATACAAATTAGTCTCGTGTGATTGAACAGCGAACTAAAGGTTTGGAGGCCTCTTGTCTTTGTGATGGATGTGACCTGAGAATCCCTCTGTTAGTGTCCAAAATACAGATATGATATGAGATTTACTTGAATGACAGAGGTAAACCACATTTTAAAGAAGCCAGCATTAGTACTCTTGTATGAAAATCTTGAAAAAAAACAACATTCTCTCATATTCATTATCTATTTATGATTCGCGTCACCACCATGTACACAGCGCACACATATTTTTTTGGTCACACACACACACACATATTTTCTGTCACACACAAACGCAGACGATTGCACCTGAAAACACACACACCTTCATTTCAGACTATTCATTATCTACCCCCCTAGAGCAGTCCAGAGGGGCAGACTGTGTGGCCACTGCTAGCCAAACATGCTTGGAGGCTGCAGGCCAGAGCCAAATGGGCCAAGCACCTGCCCTAGGTGTCAACAGGCCCCTTTGGCCCTGAGTGCCAGCCTTGCTCCTGAAAGAGAGAAGAGATGGAGAGTTAGATAGAAAGCCATCTCATTACCTTCTCCCTGGGGCTGCAACTAAGCAGGGGATGGAGAGTGTGAGGGCCATGTCACCTCTGTGGATGGCCCTCGTGAACTGTGGTTAATTGAAATCTGATATATCTGAGTCCGTACTTGGCGTGCTCCCAGTCAAACAGCAGGCTAGGCTTCATCCTGCCAAATGATGCTGGAAAAAAACTGAAAAGAGCTCCATCTTTCACTTTTTTTTTACATCTTCCCCATCTCCCTGTCTCTTCTCCAGCCATGCAATCCACAGAGTTATTGATTTGCTGGCGAGCTGCGAACATGGTCCATCATCAGTGGTGTTCTAGGATGGTAAGAGCTGATCATAGAGCACAGTTTGATGCTAACTTGGTGTAGTGTGTGCTGACCTTGGCTGCAGTGCACAATACACAACCTCTCAGAGAAGGAGATGCCAGGTGGGGATACAGGCAGTGAAGATGCGTCTACACAAAGAGCTGTTTAACTGTCCAGAGACCCTTTGGGTACTCCACCTTTCACTTTATCCTTTTAATATTTCATATCCTGGCCCCAACCATGCTCTGGCCAAATGCCTCTGCCTGGGATGCTGGAATATGGATGAGAGTGCACGTTTACCCATTTACCTGGATGTCAGTCGGAAGCAGCTCTAAACAATACACCTCTCCCCCCGCAACCTCACCTCTGCTCACCTCGCTGGGCCGAGAACTAGCTTGTTAGAGAGAGGAGGAGGGATCGAAGGCCAAGGAAAATAGACAGAAAAATCCTACAAACAGGAGCCCTGGGATAACAATACACAACATCTATGGAGACAGCATGCTGGACTTGAGAAGAGAGGATGGAATTGAACGTAAATATCATAAAGGAGAATGAAAAAAACCCTTTTTTTTTCTAATCGGAAATTTTAATAAATATGTGCATAATTAAAGTTTACAATTATCTTGACTTGCCTGTTGGGTTACTTCAATATAACCACACATCTTCATACACTAATTGCATGGAGTTTCACATTGGGCAGCCACGACACAAGACTTCACTTAATGCAATTAGGCTGTGGTTTAATTGTTCTTTAATATCTATGGATAAAGCCAGTCTGTTACATAGAGTAATTATGGCTAATGACTGCAGTGGGAGAGAGGAACAGAAAGTGGGGTGTGTGTTGAAAGAAACCACTGAATTCATTTTTGTCTAATAGACCTTTTGTTGAATTGGTTCCGTCCGCATGTGATAAGGGTGTTAAAAATTAATGATTTATAACTATTGAGCCAGCAATCACATTTTAATTAGGCAGTAATTTATGATAATTTGTCTTCTTTCACAGCAGAACAGTTAATAATTGTTAATTAGCCGTTGATGATTTGTCCTTTGAACATATACCCTAATGGCCAATTCTCAGCCTATGAGCAAAGACCCCTGTGAGAACCATCCGAGTATGTGTTTAAACACATGTGAGAAGACAGACATGGAAAGAATATAGAAATATTAGACAAAAACAGAAAACAGCAACATGTCATGTCCATCTGCACCATCTCTATATTGGCACTGGATTTTCTCACATTACCAGGCTGGCTATGTGTGCCTGCCAAGTCCATCCATCTATCTCTGCCTTAGCATGCCAAGACAGCAGAGAGAAAGAAGATAGGAACACACTCCAGGAGAAGTTATGCCAAGTGCAGAAAAGTGAAGAAAGTGAAAAGAAAATGGGAAAGGTATAGGCCCAGGGAGAAGGAATGCACAGGGAAAAAAAAAAAAAAAAAGTGACCGTACCTTCCTAGTCTTTTCTAAACAACTGTTATTTGTTTAACAATTTCAAGTGGCTGAAATTGTCTAAGCGTCGAAGTCTTTGGCTTTAGATACTGACCCCAGGCTGCTTTCACTCTAAGTGTTAGCAGATTGCTGCTGGGGCTTTCCATTGCTTCCAGTGCACTCTGCAAACCATTGCTGTTTTTTATTTGCTGCCTTCATTCCCTCCCTCTCCCCCATGAACCTCAACCTTTTCTGATTTACTTCCAATACATGTTGCTCTTTGATTGGCGCTTCTTAGTTTTGAGCAACTTCAGAATACAAGAAATGAGGATGAATCAAAGAGGTCATTTTTTTTTTTGAAGAACACAGCGGTGAGGTGAGAGGTTATAGGGTAGAGGACGACAGGAGGGACTGCAGCTTTGGTTTTTGCCGATGAGTCAGTGGAGGACGTAGCTGTCAAACGACTGCATGTCTGCTGGATGAAAAGCAATGAGGTGAAGTGAAGCTAACCTCTTTTAAACCCTGTTACTGATTTGAACTATTCATTCATTCCAACAGTATATTTGAGTCTTCAAAGGGCCGTGTCAAAGAGGCAGAGAGAGGGCTTTTCAAAAGGCTGTGACAATCAGGAAAGTCTGTGGATATGAAATGAATTTTGGTTCCTTTGTACGGTTCCTGTCCTCTGTTGGCTGCTCTGTTTGATAAGTAAAATACATCTTTAAGATATTTAGCAGGTATTAAAATTAATACCAGAATTTTCAAAACTTTTGATATTTAATACATATCTTTAACTTCCCCTTTAGGATGTCTCCTTTTGATTAAATATCTCCCTCTCCAGTTGTTTCTTATAATATAGTACAGATTGCTATAATGGGAGTGAGTGACGTCTAGTCAGATGACTGAATGCAAAGCTGCTTGGATCACTGGAGACACATATAGAAGCGTCTTTGCAGCTGCTGTCCCTTTATGGTGTCAAACAACCACATCTGAGTAGTCTGGTTTCTTTTCTTTTCTTTTCTTTTTTTTTTTAAACTAAAGAATCTCCTGTTAATACAAAAACTGTGGCTTTCCTCCCACTTTCACACACTCAAGCCTTGTCCTCCTTTATTGCCACCACACGTAACTGTTGTTTTTCCACGTAGGTGTGCCATTTGCAATATTTCCACTTACAAACATGCTTGGGTTTGTCCTCCCAGCACTCTCTCATCCACTTCAAGCCTCTGTGTAACCTGTTTGCAGTGTTAATAGTGCCCCTTTATGCTGTTGCAAGCTCTGAAGTAAACACTCAAGTCAGTACGGTCAGCAGAGAAGTGACTGTAAAAAGGAGAGCAGGACAACAGATTCTATTGAGACAATTATTTTAATATATTCACCTTCTGACGTCCGAGAGTATTTTTTTTTTTTTTTTGCTAATGTACACTTTCGTATGTTTGTTCATGCTGTGCTGTTTTCATTTGAAAGTTACACACTTAGCATATGTATTTAAGGTAACCTGTAATTATACGTAAAGGCTTAATGACATTACAGTTGACTCTGTGACTGCTGAAGCACAAAAAACAAGAAGCATCCTTTCAGATATTTTCTATTTAAATAATGCTTATGGCACAGAAATTTACTGTAAGAGCAAACAGCAGCCTTACAATGCCGGTCTATGCTGTACGTGTTTCAACTCAGTGACCCGTAATACAGGCTTTGTGGACTGTGGTTGAAACATATTTATTTGTGTCTGCACGGAAGCAGCACAAGGGTAATTAGAATAACACAACTAAGCTCCGTCAAAAAGATGTGCATAGGATTGTGTCAGCTCCTATACAGAGGAGTACATGTATCTTATGGCCCCTTTGTTTAAAGGCGTACCATAACCATGAGTGCACGAGGCAAGGCAGCTGCTAATTAAATCAATATGAGATAATGAAGTGCAATTAGAGGCACTGGCTGGCCGATCCTTTGCTGTAAGCACTGTTTCCCTCCCTCCGGGCTCGCGCCTCTTTAGAACCTGTTAGTTTTTCCACTTCCAGGAGCCACAATCCTCACAGCCACCGTTTGGAGGAATGATCAGTGAGCTCCCGAGGCTGCCAACGCATTCTCACACTCAAACAGAGTTCTGCTCTCCATTTATCCTCACCTACCTCCCTGAGCATGAAGCACACACATGCTATTTACTTCCCCCTCGCCATTCTCTGGTTTCTCACATTTTCACCTCTGCCTCTTATTGCTTCATCTTGTGCCTCCGAACCTGGCAACCTGTAAAGTGTTCACATTTGGAGTCAGAGGATTTGTAAGTCATTATAGCATTAACGGTTGGAAAGACGATAAGATGCATCCTTTCTGTGGTAATGTCTAAAACTTGTGATAATTAGTTCATCACACATTTTAGAATGAAATATTGAATTTCCTCTTTGCCTTAATTGAAGTTTTAAGCGAATTATAAACATATATACATAAGCAGTCTTTGCTCAATTCTTTTTTTATATAAAGGCTCCAATATAAATAATGTTTCTGAGTAGCATTATTAAATAACATTACCACTCTAATTACCCTCAGGGTTTGCTACCTGATTCTTTAAAGTCACCAGATGGCACTATTTAGCTTTCCCTTGCTGCATAAAGAACTCAATAAGGCATGTTAATAGTTGCTTCCTTTTATGCATAACTTCACTGGTACAGTCCTCTCTCAAGTCAGTGGTCATGCTTGACCTCCGCAGGATCCAGTCTGCTGCATTACACAGTGAGATGTTACCAGGCAGCACAGTGTAAAGCACTACAGAGCAGTCAGCTTTCACCAGGTAAACATCTGTGTCACACTACGAACATGAAGAAATGTCACACCCTGATCTGAGATTTGCTGCCACTCCCTTAGATATTTACCGCATAAAATGAGCTGCAAAGTCAACAAACATATTCAGATTTTAAAGGAGAGGAAAGGAGGGGTGGGTGGGCAAGTGAAAACAGCAATTGTTCTGCATCAGGTCTGTCTTCATGCTTTCCCTTTGGCATCAGGAGCACTTAGCACTGGCATCTTCAGTGCTGCGCATGGTGACGTCTAATGGGCTTTTAAGAGCTTTGCAAGGGGACTATTTGTGTACCATCAGTGGAAGCCTGTGATCGCTATGTGACAGCAGTATTTTAAGCTAGCTCCACAGCAGCGTAGGATGAGTACCCTGAGCTGTGGCTTTCCCCAGGGGAGTGTATGCTACTGAGATCTAACAGCTCAACTTCTCTCCCACTTTCCAACTCAGGTGTCTGTTTCCAGCGAGACAACTGAAAACTCTTGATTCCTCCTTTTCACCAGAAAATGCATGTTTGTGAAGAAATAGAACAAGACTAAACAGGGCGTTTTCGACAAGCGTTCTGCAGAAGAGAGGGAAAGTTTTGATTTGTTGCAGGAGATGTTTGGTTTTCCCCAGAGACGCAGGAGTCAGACTTATTTTATTATTTTCAATTGACTTGTCTGCATGGAATTTGTTTCCTGTTTGCGAGTCGAATCAGGATGCTTGATGATTTAACTTCTGATCCAAGAATCAGCTCAGAATGACCTCAGCTTCATACACAACCTTTTCTGCCACTAAACTCACATGATACTTAACTCAAAATGTTGTGGCTGCTAACCAACAATAACACAAACACACTAGACCAGTAAAGGGTTTCCTTCTAATTGCTTCTAATAGCTCTCACTGGGGAACGTGTAAACGCAGTCAGTGGACATACAACAACTGAATAGGAAAAGAGTAATTAGTAGTGAGTATGGGAATTGCCATTATGTATACATGTTTATGTCAGATAAATAGGTTATAAAAAAAAAAAAACAGAAAAAACAATTAGCATGAGTGGGGGTATGATGGTGCAGCCTAATTGTTTTCTCCCTTACTGGGTATAATGTAAAATATTATGATGCACCTAACTGGTCTGTTTGCATAATGAATTCCTGCAGGAGTTAGTTGCAAAGTGAGGAGTGGACCTAACCCGGGCCTGTGATGAGTGCCAATCAATTATCATTGTTATTATCTATAGCATTAAGTGCAGCACAGGATGAATGCTAAAATTGAATAAGGCATGCAAATATGTGGATGTGTAATTAAAAATGATTATCCGTCAGAATAGTTAATAAAGTCTATACTGAAGGTCTTATAATTACATGAAAAAAAAAATGTGTTTTAGTAACATATTTAAAAACTAGAGCCTTCGACCTACTTACTCTGGGTTATTAAAAAGGAAATGAAAATAATTATCTTTGCAGGATCATTGGCTTGTTGGAAAAAAAAAAAGAAAGAAAGGAGAAAAAAAACAGGATTTTCAAACAGAGTTATAAGACTAAAAGACACATAGACAGCGATGGGCATTTCTTCACTGGTGTAAATGTTTGTAATAGCAATCCAAGACAGCGAGGGAGCTGAAGTAGAGAGGAGAGCGATGGGAGGGAGATTAGGAATGTAGAGTGTGGGATGTTATCTCAGCTGTGAATGAGACAATATAATTATGATATGGAAATGATGCTGAAAGAGGAAAGTTGAGCATCATATCTAGTTAGAATGGCACTGTCTACCATTGCCAATATCAATTACTAATGTTTCAATAACAATCACAAAATAACTCCTCTTGTTTTTTCACTAATAATTTCGTAAGCTTGAAACCAATTTTCTGCACTTCTTTAAACAGAGAAGTTTGATGCTGTTCATGCATTGTTTACTTCATTAGCAGCCCACGACTAAGATTGTGATTGGTCATACATAAGTGAAACAGAAACGGCTAAACAGCACCGCAGAGCTGCTTTTAAACTTCCTTCACCAGAGAGAACTTTTGGCAAGTGTGCACAGAATAGACAAACAGTCTCCTCTCAATCTTTCACTACAGAACAAATTCAACTCTTTTCACCCCGCATTTTAACACACACACACACGCACACACACTCATGCTCACACACAGGCACACACATAGACACACGCACACAGAGTGATTCTGCCATTTAATAATTATGAGGCGTAAAATCCTTGCCAACGGCGAGCATACTGAAGGATGTAATTATGACCTCTTTCAGAGAGCCCACGCTCAGTGGCAATGCCTACATTTCCACCCAGAGAGAGAAAAACACTCCCAAGGAATGACGGGAAAACGTGCCCTTCATTGCAATTAAGGACAATAATTCTCTGCAAGAAAATTGTTTCAATTGCTTTTCAGCCCAGGAGCAAAATGGCATTGATGGGGGTGATAGTTTGAAATGGGGGTGACAGTGGAATGAAGAGTGACGTGTTAGATGGTGGAACGGTTGGTTAAGGGTGCGTTAGGAATTTAACTATATGCAAAGTTGAAGAGAAATCAGGAAGGGTGAGGGAACATGAAATTGTACATATAAGCAAAGAGGAGTGTATCAACATTACACAGGTATCCTTCAGGCGAGGATCAGCCTAAATAAAGAGGATGTCATACAGTATGTTCCTATGTTTTACCAACTTAATGTTGGCTTATAGAACAGCAGTAATGCTTATGTCTACGCTAATTTTTTTTCTAAACCTGTTGAAAGTGTTTTTTAAGTTGATAATTCAAATATTTTGTAAGTCCATAAAAATGAAGCATATTTCATATTTTGCGCCAACCTGTGATTTAGCTTGAAAGCCAAATAACAAGTATAAATGCTGAATTCATAGAAAAGCTGAAAGATATGCATTCATGGCAGCTTCAAAATGTACAAAATGAAAAAGCTTGATAGCAGGTATCTGGTTAGATTACACTGTTTGTTTCACTTTATCCAGAACCTAGTAATAATTCTCCCCAGACCCAAGATAAATTCGTATAATTTCCGAACATTATCTAAAGTTGTTGAGAACAGACTTTGCATTCACTGATGATGATGATGAAGCAGTGTGTCCTGGTGAACAAAGAAACTATCATTCACCCTGATTAATCATATAAGGTCCAATACTGCAAAACATACTGTCTGAAGACTTTGAGAGTCCAACCCAGTGTGCTGCGGCTCCAGAGGCAATGTGCTGTGACTGACCCTGACCTTTGGCCTTGCTGCACAAGCAGAAGGAGAATTTCCTTTAACGATCAATACAGTATTGCATATGTATTATGGTTCAAAGGAGTTTAAATTCAATCTGGAAATGATCAGGAGCCAAAGGAGATTAGATATAAATAAAACAGGTTTAGATATATAAATATAACACAATAAAGCACTATGGTGATGTCTTTCCTCTTAAATAAAATGTGATTTATTCTTATCAGGTAATGTTTTAAATTAGCAGGTGACCAATCAAAGCAGAAGCTTTTTCATTCCCTCAGCTAACCCTTGTTACTGTATTTCATCCCAGTTAGTATCTCTAGTACATGAGGGAGTAATCTGGAAATTGAGTAAATGAGGCAAGCGTTTTAACGGGAATTTGTAGCTTTGCTTTGTAGATTAGGTTAATTAGGCTATGTACAATTTCAGAATTAAAAGAATTTCCACTTTGTCTTCAGGATAAATCTGTGGAAGATGTGTGATTTTTTTTTTAAGTGTTCAACTTTATTGTGCTAATATTGGTACCTAAGTTAAACAAAGGTATCTGTTCATTTTTGTACATACAAATATTTTTCTCCTCTTTATGTGTGAAAAGAATTGCTGACAGCACTTCAATCCACAAATGCAGATGGTTAATATGATTTACTCTCCTGAAAAGTCTAAGATAATCATTTCAATGATGTTTTATTTTCTGTCTTCAGGTGTGATGTGATGGTTTTATTTTTAGTATAATATTTTTAGTAACTGTAACTCCATATTTACCTTAACCTCATACTGCATACTTTAGAAAATGATGGCGAGGACAGCTGGACTGTGAGGGGCACGAGCTGCAGGCAGGGGATCCGGATGCTGTGTTTGTGTATGAAATCCTGCGGTGGGATTGCATCTGTGGTAGCTGGCGGAACAAAGGTCTGAATGAGGAGAAATGGGCACCAGAGGGAAATGGAAAGCAGCTTTAGAGGAGGGAGGCATGCACACACATGAGCTGGCTGTTTACATTGGGTTGGGACGCTACACGACGATGCATTCCAGCGCTCACGGTGGGCTCACCAGATCCGGGTCCACGTTTTCACGCTTGACTTTTCATTACCTAAATTCATGCATGTGTGTATGAGGATTCTGTGCCATATCGTGATACTATAAAGACACTTTTTTTTTTTTTTTTTAAACTGGGAATATGTAACAATACACTGAATTCCTCACAGCTTGTTTTCCATACTGTATGTCTGTCATCTAGAACTGGTTGTTTGTGGTTTGACAGGTAGAAGGCCCGCTGCAGGGGTCACATGCCTCCCATTTCTGTCTCGAAACAGTTAACACAGCTCCTCTTCCTAGCAGGCAGAGGGTCTACCGCCTTTACTGCAATCAGAATTCACAAGAAAATGGAATCCTTTATATGCAAAACAAACAATGCGGAGGAAATAAAACATTCAGGCGAGCTGTCAGGTCCTTTCAAGAATCAATACAAGGCCTTTCATCTGCGTCCCAACCTCTTCCTGGTAATTATCCTGCATATTTTATGCCCCCCTTCATGCCTACTTACACACAAACATGTAATATACCAACACTTTGTCACACACATACTGAAACTCATGGCAACATAAACAGGCAAACGCTAAAAGTACTTATTTGTATCAATGCATTAAAGGCTGTAATGTCATCATTTACTGAATCGTAGTTTTTGATTTAGAATGATTTCCGCACATTTAGTTATTTCCAGTCATCAAAAAGTATACCTGGATTCACATCACAGCCACAGTGTCTTGATATGCATGAGGGATGTGTGTTTTATATACTGTATAGTGAGGAGGCATAGACAGCTATCAGTGGCCAGTCAGACACCTTGATCAGGATTAAGGTGTTGGCAGTGACAGGATGACGTGCCCTTGAACAGAATCACCCTTAAAGTGTCCTGTCATCACATTCCTGCCTCCCATTACCAAGGCTGGAGGGGGGGGCTTCTGGGACCATGGAGGGTGATTGGGTAAAGCCTTTCCTTTCCTAACTAAGCTTGAGTACCCCATGATAAAAAGACAAAAGCTAAAAAGGAGGAAGAATAGACGTGTTTTATTGGTCCCGTGGTGGAGTTGGTTATGAAACTGTTAGCTGAGTGGAGTACCTGAAAGGTGACTGTGTGTGACTGACCACTGTAGTGCAGCGCTATATCATGCAAAGGCAGCGTTTCTACTTTCTACTCTGAGATTTCAGCTCTGACCACAGTCTTATTACAATGCCTTCCCTTCTATTTCCCCACTGAAAGAAAAACCTTCCCTTTTTTTTTTTTTTACTTTCTGAGTTCTAATGAAAGCACAGCTCACTGTTGATGCAAGTCAGTCAACACTTTTGAAACAAATCAATTTGTCCTAACACCGAGGGGAAAAAAAAACAAAAAAACAAAATCACTCACCATCTGACATACTGTGTAAAAAAAGAAAAGCTCTGCAATTCTATTCTTTTTTAGCAAGATTTTTCTGTGCTGAAACAGAAAATCTGGCCAATGAGAATCCTCTGAGACAGAAAAAGCGTGTGGTAGTGCGTATGGGCCAGGGAGGGTGTGATGGAAGGGCTCTAATGAGGCATAGCAGAGAATGAAATATTAAAGTTTCTAATTAAATAGAGAGACCTCTTCCACTCTCGTCAAGGTTGTTTGGACCATTATCTCTGCCATGTGATCAGCAGTGACCCGATCCGTTTAGGAGTTCCCTTGTGTAGGAACTGACAGAACACACGCACACACACACACACACACACACACACACACACACACACACACACACACACACACACACTGAAAACTTATAGTATATAGAATACATATACATACACAAA
>JAPTYR010000031.1:23981627-23995974 GCA_029814505.1 Siphamia roseigaster | reverse complement strand
AAGCTGTTAACTATCTGTCAAGTTGTGTGAGCTCGCAATCATACTACGAGGGCAGAATATCACGTGATCGGCTTTTTCGATCGGCATGTTTTGCCGATTGCCGATCAGGCTATTTTTGGGTAATATCGGCCGATCATGAGCGATCGGCAGCCGATCGATCGGAGCATCACTAGTAAGAACCATGGGAGGGGCCAGTGTGACGGCAACATCCGCAACGTTGTCTTTAAGCGCCAAATTCAACAACAAACACACAGGGAAATAGAAGACAGCACTTATGTTCTGCACTGCAGGAATGTTAATTGTAGATGATTAAATACAGCGTCTAATGGCAAGAAATGGCGGTACTGCAAGATGCAGAAATACTGGAAGAGGCGCAGTCTTGGCTCTACCAATCACCAAACACCTTCATCATATAGTTCCTTTCGAACCAAAAAAAAAGACCCTGCCTGTGAGAGTAGGAGTGAAAAAGTTTCTAGGAACTACGCAGTTCCTATGCTGAGGGAACACAGGGGGAAAAAAAAGGTTCCAGGAACTAGAAAGATTCTAGGAACTACAAAAGGTTCCCTACAGTGGGAATGCGCCTAATGTGGCCCAAACAAAGGCTACCAACAACAGCAGCACACAACAGCAAAAACAATACATTTACAAAACGATGTTAGTCATGTTCACATGCAAAGGAAGCAATAGCTCATGTGTTGGCATTACAATCCAAAATGTTCCCCTGGAAACAATTATTTATTCATTTGAAAGCCACATTCTACATTAATGAACAAGTTATATAATACCAATGTAAATATGACATAGTTAGCATAACTTCTAAATTGCATCTGTAGTCTCTTGGCAGGTTAAAAACCTGAAACCAATCCATAACACAAATACAATCTAAGAACAGAAAAGTGCAGGTCACTCAGAATAAATGTGAAATACAGTGTATGTTTTAAAGTGAAATAATTAAAGTAGTTATAATAAAACAAACTTATTATTCAAACGCTCAAGAGACACATACACAAACCATGTCATAACTACATCTTGAATGCTTTAAGTAAGGTCTATTTTCTGTGACCTAAAGCTTGATTAGTGTGTGAACAAAAGGCCAAAATATTGTACTTTGTAAAATGGACAAGTGAACTAGGCCTCAATGGAATCATTACTGTCAACTGGTTTTGACTCATTTCTGTTCTACATGTACAATGTTTGGTATTCACATGACAAAGCCTTAAAACATAACTACATTATAGCTTTTCCTTCGGCTCCCTTAAAATCTTCGCTTTACCTAAAAACAATCTGCAGCAGTCCTAATCAAGGCCTTGTTTGTCTTCTGGATAGATAAAGGCATCACTTTCAAATTCTCCCACCCTGAGGCTGATGGCTTTGGAAAGTCAATTAGTGTTAGAATCTGATAGCTGCACACCTTAATGGAACAGTTCAAACTAACAGTGGATCTAAACAGAGGAATAGACAGATCTGATGAAATGGCACGAGGATTCAACCTCACACTTCTCCATCCTCCCCCCCATCCCCCCTCCCTCCCTTTTCTCAATCACAGCACAGACTCCTTCTCAACTGCAGAATTCCATTTGTATGTTAATGAGGGAAAAGAAGCCATCTCAAACCACCCCCATTTCTTACCCGGTTTCTTTCATGCTTCCTGCTTTTACACCAACAGTCCCCTACCAACAGACACCAGCAGTTACACAACTATGGTCCATCCAAAGTCAGGACATGTTGAGAACCTGTGTCTTTGGGAGGCTTGGCACTGCTTCATCACATAAGAGTCAGACTGTGACCTCGCTAACCCTCGGGCCCAGAGGTTCAGGCCTTGTTGGGTTCCTCACCACAGCCCTCTTTGATGGCACCCGCCTGTTTACTTACTTCAGGGGAAAATGGGAAACACATGCCGAATTGGGCGAGATGTGAGAGGGGGAGGCAAAGCACAAAATGCTGCATGTTGGTAGGAAGCCAGGAATGTTTGAGTCTGGCCCACTTTGGCCAGTCCAGTCCGGATTCCTCCCTTTTTCTCCTTGTACGGCCAAAAGCTCTCAGACTGATATTTAAAGCAATTCCGAGAGCAAACCAATGCTTCGGTTTTGCAGAAAATTGATTCACAGAAATAAAAGGCTATGATTTAAAAGAGGACTGTTTTTCTTGTCTGCAGTGTATTCCTCTGTGGGGAAGCTCTGGATTACAGGTACTGGGCTTAAACAAGCTTTCATTTTAAATGCATGTGTGATTCTGAGAAAAGTTTGTACAGATGTATGAGCATGTCCAGAAGCCCAGGCACTTGTGGACTCTGGTGCATGTACGAACATACACTAATGAATAAATAGAGATTTTCACTGGGTCAGCAAACACTTAACGACCAGGCACATACATCATATTTCTGTGCGATCTGTTGTTATTGATTAACCGATTGAGAGTGTGCCATTGAGTGCAAGTGGAAGCATACATATTAGTGCACATACACACAGTGGACTAAAAGCCTCTTAATGTCACCAGTAGAGTGAAAGCAGCCTTGGCGTGCAGCAACAGACAGACTCCAAATAGAGCAGAAAAAGACACTGGGCTCTACCAGTGAGAACTTACACAGCCACACTCAACTACACCTGGCCTGGCTATTCCTCTGCAGCCTTTGTGCCTCGCACAGAACCTTTCTTACGCATCTAGACAAAATGAAAATATGGTGAAGCACAGGAAGAAATATCAAGGCCTTTTTGAGGCAGTTAAGATCAGAGTTACAATAGAGATGCTTTAGAACACATTGAGAAAGATGTTTTAGTGAAGGGAGAAAAAAATCTTATGTCTAAATAAAACAAAAGGATAATTGAATCACATTTTCAAGATTAGCAATAAATTAATAAAAATGAAAAGCATGGTAATTAGAAGCCTGAGAAACAGTGGGGTTAACACCGTTATCCATGTTATTATTCTAAGAAATCAATTTACTTATATAAATTAGTCTTTTTATACGAGTTGCAATCAATTCTCTTTGTTCCATGTTAAAATCTATTTACTTAGGAATAATCTATTCAATTAACATTGTGATAATAAAGATAGTATTTTAAAGCAATAACTCAAAATTGTATCAGGGATTAGAAAATGCAGCAAATAATTAAAGACCAAACAAATCTGTGGTTAAATAAGCATGTTAAGAAATGCATCATTTAAGAAAAAATAAAATAAAATACTGGACGATTGAGAAATTTAGCTGAATTCAAAGAGAACTAAATTATATTTGGCAGGTTCCCTGTTTTATCACACGATATTATCCTCATTTACTATTATTTAACTCATCTTATGTTTTGTTACTGAAGAGAAGAGCCTCATCAGAATGAATACTAGTCTGAGTCTACAGTGGCTCATCTGCACCCCAGGCAAATATTAGCAAAGCAGACTGCACTATAAACCTGCTAACAGTTCTGTGCACAAAGCTCAGCATTGATGAAGGTGTGCCTTAAATTCAGAAGGTTTAATTATATTTAATAACTGTATACCTACCTCATCCAGCTCCCTCTGCGTCTCTGCCTCCATCCGCCTTATGTCATCCATACTCAACTCCACCCACTTATCAATCCAGCAAAAGAGCTGGCGGTGAAAGTTGGTGAAGATCCGTTTCTCTTGCTGAGAGACAGTGGTAGTCTTGGTTAGACCAGGGCAATGTGGTTGAAATCACCACATATTATTAACACTCTATAAATAAATAAAGCCGTGACAAATGTACTTATCTACATTTCAAATAATACAATGGTTCAGTGTAGCCAAGAAAATTCATGAATCTCATCACTTTTACCCAGTAAATTAAAATAAATTGTATTTCTAGCTCAATTTATCATTACTGTAACACCTGACATCAAAGACAATGCACAACAAGACTCATCCAGGATGTTTTGCTTTGAGGGTCTTAATGGAATCTGTGAACCAACATAGAACTGGCTGTGTAAACATGTCACTAACCTCATGAATGAAGTTCTCCACTTTGGTCTGAAGGCCCCACCACTTAAACTTAACTGTGACCAGTTTGTAGGCACACATCCTTGGGCAGTCGGTCTTAGTAAGCAGCTCCTTCTGTTGGGAGAACAGCAAAAGAATAACATGACTTTTACCATGTTCAATTCATCACTTTTTAAAATCCAGTATCAGAATAACTTGACAGCAACTTTGCAGCATGAGAATAAAAAACAGCAGAAGGCGGAGAGAATATTATTTTAGTCTAATCTTGGCTGCATTCAAAGCTTAAACTTATTAATACATAATGCTTTGGGTATGAGGCTTGCTGAAATAATTATCAATATGAAGATGTGCTATGCACAGATAAAAGTGCCCTAATCTACAACACACTTTCTAAATCCATCCGCTGCTTGCACTCTGCCTCCCTCTGAAGAAGAAAAGAAAAAAGGGGGAGGGGGCTGGGGCAGAGCAAAGTGGATAAACTCCAGATGAAGGGACCATTTCTCTGCCTGCGCCCTGACAGTGACACCGTTCCCGAAAGGCATGCCTTTGTGGCCATGGAAGGCAGATAAAACGGTGCTTGCAAAGCGATAAGGGCGTCACGGTGCAAAGCTGGTTACATTATTAACACCCAGGACCTGCTCACCCTCAGAACACACACACTCTCCCTCTGAGAACACCTGTTTAATTAATCACTTCATTCTGGCTCGGCATTCTACGAGAAAATGCCACAGACCCGCCTCAATCACCCTCATCCCACTGCTGTTTGATGCTACGATCATGGAGGAGAGTGAGAGAGGGGAAACGAGAAGCATTTCTAAATTTGCAGTGGGTTTAGAAAAGTTGTCATCGCTAAAGGAGAACTTCACATGAAACGGATTCTACATCAAAACACTTACGGTGACATTTCTTCTCTCCCTCTCTGTGCCCCACTCAAAGGAGCAGAAGTTTTCAGAAATACAAAGGGTACCGATATGCAAGCATGTGTGCATGCAGAGATAGACAAGAGTTTTATTGCTCTGAGAAGCTGGCAGAAATTGTGCCTCTGTTGTCACATAACTACTTTTTTTTTTTTTTTCACCTTTTCAAAAACAGTCTTTTTCCATGTCCACAGCGGACGGGAAAGTGATCTAATTAAAAACACAAAATAAAAAGTTGTGCTTCTTTATTCACACTTTTTAAAAGCTGTTTGGCTGCCTTTGTTCTGTGAAATTCTGTAAAATATTTGAAGCAGAAGAAAGTTTCCCATGGTGAACTCCACCACTGAGCAGAAATTCTTAGTGCTCCAAGAGTCAGCAGGACCCATTTGAGAGGCTTTGGGGTACCAGCAGGTTTAGAGGGGAAAGCAACACAACTCCCAACAAAGTTTCCCTCCTTTGACTTTCCATCAGTTGTCAAGTTTAAAATCAGTTACCAGCATCCACATACAATCACCTTCCAGAAGTACCAATGTAGAAAACCTGACCTTGTGACTTGAATTTTACTTCACATCCAAATACAGTTGGGGAGAAAGTACTTCATTTCCCATCTTTACACTGCTGCAAAAATATTTTAAGTCACATGTTCCAATATTTATAGGCACTAGGATAAAATGATATTTATAAATATCTCTGTGTGTGTGTGTGTGTGTGTGTGTAATATATTCCCTTCCATTTGACTTAACCTAAATAAAAAAATAAAAAAAACCCACACAGAGCATCAGTTGTAGTGCGAGTATTCACCCCATTTGTCAATATTTACTGGGATCACTGCCTGGAGACAAGAATATTCAGCCAGTATGTGTTGTAACCATCTCAACACCAGTTTGGTTTCACCCACAATTTTTCTTCAAAGATCAGGTTGTGCAGGGACTGTGAATAAAACCCATAACTAAATCCTGATTGGTTTGAGGACGAGGCTGAAAAACACCATTGTAACAGATTGTTGTTTTAGTAGCTTAGCCTGGAAAACAAATCCTCTCCTAAGCAGCAGCTTTCTTGCAGCCTACAGCAGGTCTTCCTCGTGGGTTTCCTTGTATTTTAATGCTTTCATTTTATCCACTCTCCTCACAACTCTTCCCAGACGTGCCACAGAGAAGCATCCCCTCAGCATGACGTTCCCCAACAGCAAATACCAAGAACTCAACCTTTGGTTTCACACCACTGGACTTTCTTTGACTTCATTTTAGAATCTCCTACATATCCCCTGGCAGCATTACCCACAATGTCACATTTGATTTGTTTTCAGCGGGGGCTTTTTGTGCGCTTCTCTCCAGCTGGTGTGTGCACTGTGTCCCAGCCCAACCACTGAACCCAGTAGCTCCTCCAGAGATGGGATAGTTTTGTCTGAAGGGAGGATAGCTTGTGCTGGACAGATTTACAGATGTTCCATATTCTTTCCATTTTATTATGACCAACCTTTCTTTATTCACTGCCTTGGAAAGTTTCAGTTTAAACCAGTCATGCTGAACTTCCAGGGTACAAATCATTGCAACAACTGTTTTAATGACAACAAACTGCATTGAATTCTATACGGTCTTGAGTAATTCAGCGTTTCATCAACAAATTGTTTAAAGATGCAGGTGCTGCTGGGTTTTCAGGGATTTACAATGATAAGGTATTTACAGCCCACGAAAAGTCAGGTATGAAGCGTTAAGCATGGGTTGAATTTATGTCTTCTGTGTCATAATTGCTGTTTGCATGTGAAAGTAATCTAGTTCTCCTCACTCCCACAACAGCAGTACCTTCCAGTTGGGCCCAAGGGGTCCTCTGCCGGTCTTAACCGACTTGAATTTGGCGGGGTCCTCATCTGGCTTGTAGTCCTACAGAGAAAAACACATTTTCCATAATTAAAACAATACATAGCATATAAAGCAGTTGGCAGAAAATGTTCAACAGGCTGTAGTAAGACAATACGGTTAAGACACAAATCAAGACTCATGGTGCATGAAGAATTAACCAGTAAATAAATGCATTGGTTTAAGGAAATTTGCAAGTTTTTCCACATTACTGTGTTTTAGGAGCCAACCAACTAGGATTTTCAAAAGCTGATATAATGATGATATTTTGAAGCAAGAAATTGATGTTCGTTACACTTTACTCCCAGGGAAAAAAAAAAACCAAACAGTTAGAAACTAGATGTTTTTGCAACTAAATACTAGATAAAAAGATTAAAATAATAATAATAATAATAATAATAATAATAATAATAATAATAAGACAAAGAACAACAACAAAAATACATTTGGAACATACGTTTGTTTTTTTATGTTTTTAGCTATTATTTGAACTTCAAAGTCAATGATTCGAATTAAGCCCAAACATTAGTCATTATCATGGCCGAAGCCAATATTTTATAAAATAACCCATTTAAACTCAGTAATTGATCCATCTAATGAATCAATGTTATTATTTTACCACAAAATGATTGTTTTTAATTTTACTGTGCCATTGAACAGTTTACAAAAATGTGCTGTTTGCTTACAGTGTAAGAATACCAAAGTCATCCTCCATCGCCCCCGGAAAATGTCAAACAGCATAACTCATCTTTCAGCAGCTAAAAGACAATCTTTGGGCCACTATGGCCACCAGCAATATCTGTTTAATTAGGGTGATGCTGGTGACCATTCACACCGGTAATGTGCACGTATTGCATCTACAATTGCTGCAGTGTTGGTGTTCCTACAAGTATTTCGGTTTGTGACCAAAGCTGTGGTAATATTAATGATCCGCAGGGTCACACAATCCCAAACGTTTTTAGTGAGTTACTAACAACATATTTGTCACTGTATCGAAGGACATGGCCACAATGCGAAAACATTTGTAACGCATTTACGAAAACACTGAGCAATCTTGTGGAGATACACTGAGCACATGACAAACATGACGTAGTTGACTTGAGGAAACAGGAAGATAAATAGTAATACAAATAAATGAAATAGCTTTCAAATTATCAACAGCTCAAGGGCCCAGCAATTTTAAATAAATCATGATGCGCCTCCAGCTAAGAGCTACTTTTCAGGGCTATCGGCCAACAGGAGGGTGCCAAGCGTGTGGAAACAGATAGAAACCCACCCGTACATACACAGCACACACACACACAACAATTTGGCTGTTTTAATGCCGAGAGCTCCATCACTATAACAATACACTGTGCTGCACTAATGAGGTCTGTGAATCGATGTGCCGTGGTAGACGAAAAGGAGCTACTCCTCAAGTAAAAAGTGTGTGTTAGAGCGTGAGTGTGATTGTGTCATGTGTGTATTTGTCTAGTTCCGGCATACGAAGCACTGTGAGCCTTAATTACACTAACAAACTCATCTGTGCTGGCGGTACGCCCCAGGCCCTGCAGCCATGCCTGAGGCTGAGGGCTGATAGGGCCCTCAGACACAACACACTCCGCCAGCAAGGCAAACACGTCCGCCTCGTTAACTACCCACCGCAAACAAACACGTACACACACAGAAGCAATGCATCTCAGCCAAGTACACACACACACACACGCACAAACTGCACAGTGAAATGAGGCAATGTGATGTCGAATAACAGCAATAATGTGTAACCTCTTCAGAGATTCAAAACGGAGGATTAGAAATATCCAATTTATATATTGAAATATTACTGAGGCAACCTTGTGAAGCTTTAATCATATGATTCATAAACAAATATTTCAAAAATACAGTTTTAGTCAAGATCAGTAAAAAAAGCATGCCAAATATTCATTATGTTTCACATATTTACTCTCACAAAATGTATATATGTATAAAACGATAAAAATCAAATACAACTAACTTCAGTCATTTTCTGGTTGAAAAACAACCACAGAAAAAGCAAAAATTGGACTTTAGAGTTTGTTTTTTCCATTCTTTGTAATATTTAAACACTAAATAAATACTTCCTACACATAAATTAAGACAAAATGTTAGTTTTATTTTTTATTAGTTAAAAAACAAAAGTGTTAACTGCAACCCAAACCTTTAAAATGACCTCATCTCAATCAGTTAATGTAAACTGATCCTCAATGACCTTCCCCTGGCAACTACTAATATTATAAAAGTAAACAGGACTATAAAAACATTGTTCTGAAAAAATATATATACTTAAATGTAACTGATACAAGAAGATTGCTATAATCAGAAGTAAAATGATACTCTCCACCCTGTTTGAAGATTATGCAAGAAAATTATATTTGGCAGGTAGTATGGTAATGATCAAGCCTGTCCACATGAAGGCGCCAAACTGTGCTTTCATCATCAACTGGAAATGTGCCAGAACAGAGTTTCTACTTACAGCAGCCGACACTTGACTTCTGTCGGCAATGTCAATGGGCACAACAGTTACATTCTGCCACGTGGCATTGTCAAGTTTGTGGACCTACACAAACAAACAAAAACAGCAGAATTGTGGCAAACCTTGCACCAAATCCAAACTGTTTACGTCAAGTTGAAGAAGAAGAACTTACATTTTCTTGAGTTCCAAGGTCTGGTTTGTGCCATGTTTCAATTTTAATGAAGAAATTGTCTTTCATATACTCATTCTAGACATAAGAAAGAAGTTATTGAATATCAATAATTAGAAAGCTGCCAATAGAATATTAACTTCAGTTGAATTAATACATTTACATATCATTCATGACAACATAAAACAAAACACCTACCGTCACGACTGGATCAAGGTTAAGCATGAGGAGAAAAAAAAAGAAAAACAAAAGAAACCACATTATTAAACACACAAACAAATTAGATAACACACTGTAGCAGCATTATGTACTTTACAACAGAGAAGACAAAAGGTTTGAGGGTAAAGCAGAGGTAAGGTCTTATGGGAAGGGACTCACTGGTTCTGCAGTAAGGGTAGGCATTCCAGGCTTTTTCATGAAATACCAGGGAACCTTCAGGAGCGAGGAGCTTCACAAACCCTGGGACTTTACTGTGGGGTGTGGACATGACGGTGGGAATGATGGATCAAAGTGGAAAAAGGTACAAGCAACACACAGCACTCCACCAATGAAATCAATTCATTTGTACTTATTTAGCCTAATATTAAAGTTAAAGCAACACTGCCACTGGGTGGTAGCTCAGTGCTATTACACAACAGATAAAAAGGATAACGTAACGCCACAAACCTTTTTAAGTGGTAGATTTTGTGTGTGTACTGTCCTTTCTCGCCATCTTTTTCATAAGGTTCATTTTTCAGGACCTCAATACCCTCACCACCGCCAGTTTCATTTTTACTTGCTTCAGCCACTGAGAACAATTGTCCCACTTGATACTGCAACAAAAACAACATGAATATCAACCATTTTGTATTACAGCCAGAAAACATTTGTCAAAGGAATAGTTACAATAAAAACACGCATTTTTTGGGCAATTTAAAAGGTATAATGAAGGTGTATGTGAAGGATAATCCTGCTACTTTCACTTAGGGCTGAACAATCTCTCATTTTAGACTGGGGGAGGAAAAAAAAAAAAAAAAAAAAAAAAAAAAAAAAAACACGATGTCACGAGTTCGGAATTGTCAAACCCGTGGTTTCCTGCAGTCCTCTTAATGGACCCAGGTTTTGTTTCATCAACTATTTTACACATGTGTGCCACCTCCCTACCATCCTGCTAAGCTCACCAATCAGAAACTATACAGTGCGAGGACAGGTCATGTGTTCTGGAGTCCAATCAATGTAAGCTGATCATCAATTTCAGAAAAAGCTTCAGAGAGACCAGAAGTGGAGTCAGGGCGTTTGAACCCCAGTTAAGAGACAGATGGCTTTTAGTTCTTCAGTTGTAATAACTGCCATTGTTCAAGCACTCACTGTAGCCTATGTATAGCATGTTTCTTGTTAATAAGCAGGACTACACTTTAAATTAATTCTTGACTTTAGTTTTGTAGTAGTTATTATATTTATTGTTTGAATGGTATTATGTTAGTTTTGGTGAATGCTTGCAAATATTGTTGACCACTGAATCAGGATGTGCAGAAAAGCGTGAATGAAATCAAAATTACAATATCTGCTAGAACAATCGCAATTACATTTTTTTCTTAAAATTGTTCAGCCCTACTTTCACTAATGGTAGTTTTCTTACTTTTATTTCAGTTACTAGAGTTCCTCTTAAGAGTTTACATTCTTAAGCCAAAACTATTCTTTGCTTAGTTTGGAATGTACTCTAAAATGTGGTACAAGTCACCAAACAAGTTAAAAAGTGAGTGCTCGAGTCATGACGAACGTCATAACCACATGGAACAACTGACTGCTATTCTCTAACAATCAAATTATGCCTTTTTCGACAATATTGGGCTACTTTGACCTGTTACCAGGAACCAAACATTATAAATGATGAGACAATTAGTGTAATCCTTATTCATTACAATTATTTTAAAAATAGGCACGTGACAGTGGCCTGTTGTCATTTCTCTAAACCCAACAACTATGTGACATATTTTCTAATCATTTCCATTTTCTGTTGTCAGATAAAAAGGAACAAAAGTACTTAGGGATGCACAAATACATTTTTCTTCCAGAGTATAAATACAAGTACTTACTAGGGCTTTGACTCTGAACTTCAATATTCAAATATAATTTGAGTATTTTGAAAATTAGAAATAGTCGAACAAATATTAGGCAGCCTTTAATATGCGAATTGTTATTTTTTTGTATGCGTTTGCTTGTGTGATGAGATGGGAGTGATTTCTAAGCCAATGAGGATGCAAAACAGACAATGGGGTGGGATGATCTTGAACAAACAAACAAAAAAAATAAATATGGGGGGGTGAAGAACTCTGTTCGAACAAGGGAAAGACGCCTGTCCAGGTGGATGCTGGTTTGGTTTGGAAAAGTATGAAGGCTGCTTCCCCTTCTCTCTGCATCTCTCCTCCCTTCACTCGGAGTATACTCAGCCATCCAACTTCATCAAGACAACACTGGGTGTGCCGAATCCTTTTAACATGAACTTAACTGAACTTTTCATTGTGCTGCTAAATGTTCTCCTCTTTGAATTTAAGATGGCGAAATGTACACCACTCATTGTTTAAAGTAAACTAAATGAACTTTGTGAAACATATCTTCACTCTGACACTGAATGTTTGCTTGGTAATAGTTACAATGCACATTAATACTTAACCTTTTGTGCAGGTACTCCATTAACATTAAGTGATACACTGCCATCTAGTAGTCAGAACATATACAAATTAAGTTTGATGCCAATACAGGTCTTACTGAAGGCATGTAACAGTCAAAATCGCATCTCATCTTATTATCTGAACCCGCTTTATCCTCACTAGGGTCACGGGGGTGCAGTCAAAATATTATTCATAAATATTCAAATATGTTCATATATTAATATTACCAAACAAACTTCAAACATGATTTTTGGGCAAAAGTCAGCCCTGGTATTTGAATTTGATTACTTGCCAATACCGAGTACCGACACAAGTAATTAATAATACCATTACAGTTATTAGTTAATGTTGAAAATGCACTTTATTGTCATTGTTATGAGCGTGACTGTAACAAAGTGTTGCTACTGATATTTAATGCACTGGATGAACGTTTCTCCATCAGTCCACCAGAGGGTGTTGCTCTTAATTAGCCATACTTGCCAAATACCATGAAGAAGTGTAAAGTTTTTTGAGAAGAAGAAAGTCAAAAGCAAACATGGCAACAGAAGATGTTTGTTTTTTTTTTTTTTTGCAACAGAGGATGTAATACTAATGTGGATACTAGGTAGGGACCGAGCCTGAAACGTTGATATTGATGAGGCTGGTTGCCATAAATGAGTCAGTAGTTTTTCCACCAACTCATACAGTCTCTCTTTGATAAGATGTGCTACATTCACACTTCCCAGCAGTACTGCTTCTCCACATGGATATGTACAGAGAATATGTAATATGATGATCTTTACATGTTTGTCTCTGGGTACGCATCTGCAGGCTCCCCAAAAACTTATAGAATTATGTATGGAATGTATGCAGAGGACAAACAATAAGCTCCACCCTTTTGTTTTGTTACTTTTGTCACTGTAATTTATTTTGAAAGATCGCCATACTGCTGACATCACTCCTCGGCCGTGTACCTGCTGCACTATAGGGCTGCATGATATTGGAAAAAAAACCCTGACATTGCAATTTTTTTAACCCTGTGATATATATTGTGAAATGAGAAACTACTCAGAAGTATTAAGTAGCTGTATAGTGCTGACGTAAATGGTCAAACAAACTAGTTGCGTTTCCTCTTGTTCAGAACGGGTGTTTCAGTATGATCCTCCTTGTAGCTGAAATATTTCTAGATAACTGACATTACTTTTGGCATCAAGCCTATGGTTTTTTTTTTTTTTTATTTATTTACCGTTTGTTGCTCATTTTTAAATATTGTTACAAGCAATTCACTCCCTGTGCAGGGGCGTGGTCTGCTTCGGCAAACTGATTAAGAGTGATGGTGATTGGTGGATTGCTGTGCGCAGTGAGTGTCAGGTACCCAGGTGGAACTTTGATGAGAACATGTTAGATTAATTTGCCACATTGCAGGACCTACAATGCGGACACGTACATTGCGATGTCGATGGTCAGATGACATATTGTGCACCTCTACTGCACTATGTGGCATCTGTGTTTGTGTCAAAGTATAAAAGTACATGCACTCAGTATCGGACTGATACCAGTCTGATTTACAGATGCATCTGTGCATCCCTAAAACTACTCAGTCTTCTTTAAACAGTTGTTTGTTGTAACAAGTACACAAATTGCACAATGTAGCAATATGAAAAGTGATTACTCACCTCCTCAACACTACACGGTAAAACCACACGGCTGCAAAACAGAGAAAAAATGTGGTAACATTCATTTGGTTCTCAATGACAAAACAAGCACACCTTCTGTTAAGACATCCACAGGAGTTTTAAGTTAAGAACATATGCCAAACAACAAAACACAAGCAAGTAATGTAATTTATGGTGTATTACAGTAATACAAATACACATAGTAAGTCATACAGTATCACTTAATGAATCTCTGCGCATGAAATTCCAGGACACCATGGCAATGTAAAACATTCATTATCAGTTATTGCAAACACTTAACTATCAGTCCAGGTAGGGTTGGTTATCTTTTGTCCTTAATAAAATGAAATAAATTTAAAGACTTTGAATTTACTTGGGTCAACTTTGTCCAATATCATAATTTGTTTGTTGATTTGATATATTTAAGTGTGACAAATATGCAAAAATGTAAGAATTTAGTAAAGGGGCAAATACTCTTTCAAGAGCTGGGCCTTGAAATAAAACAAAAAACATAATGAAAAACTAGAAATGCACTCCGAGAGCGCAGACCTCCGCCAACTGTTCGCAGGGTTTTATTGAAGGCACTGCTGGGATTTGAACCCAGGATCTCCTGTTTACTAGACAAGCGCTTAACCAACTAAGCCACAGCACCACAAGGAT
>JAPTYR010000031.1:23896173-23912077 GCA_029814505.1 Siphamia roseigaster | reverse complement strand
GTTAATCTAAATTGTCCATAGGTGTGAATGTGAGAGTGTTGTTTGTCTATATGTTCAGCCCTGCGATGAATTGGCAAGTTGTCCAGGGTGTACCCCACTTTTGCCCTATGTAGCTGGGATAGGCTCCATGTGACCCCCGTGACCCGAGTGAGGGTAAAGCGGGTTCAGATAATGAGATGAGAAGTTACACTTATTTAATGCCAAACAGAAAAAAAACCCAAACATGACTTCAGTAGGATACACACTGTAAATACTTTGTCAGGTTCAATTTGATGTCTTCCAGGCTTTTTATACACATGATCAAAACTTCAAGTGAAATAGAATTAACACCCACACCTCATGTCATATCGCAGTCATATACTCCGCTAGGTACTTTTATCAAAGCAGACATTTCACTATGTATTTGATTTCATTAAATTCTCCAGGAGATACTATCTGCACCACAAACTAATTAAAACTGTTTCAAGTCACATATGGCACATTCGCGTATCAGTCAGGATTGCTGTTACTTCTTCTGTTTAAATCTCTTTCCCCTCTAGACTCTTCGACTGCAGATCATACACACTGGAAATCCAGTCAGAAGCAACATCCTGTCCTCGGCCTCGAGGAAGTGACCTCAGCCTCAGAAAGGCCAGATAAAAGTCCACATCAGAAACAAAAACACCAGGCCAGGCGTAATGAGCTATCCACCAGGCTCCAGTGTGTTCTGAGGGAGACCAGGTGGTGTGACACACATATGACTCTGATTAGGGGGCCTTTAGAGGAACAAGAGGAGAACGGGGGCAGTAGGGTGGGCCTTGTAGGACCAATCAGGACATTCTGTGTATGATGCAACAATTAAAGGCCTTTAGTGAGCTCCTCTGGGTCCTGGGACACTCTGGCACTCACGAGGGGTCCATCTGTGTGTAAAGAGAGAATGTACCCAAGAAGGAGGCAGCATGTCCTCAGTGGCTGAATATCTGCATGACAGCCACTTGGTTGTGATATACTAGCATTACTTTGCAAGGTCTTAAGTATCACTACTATGTCTCTCACCCATCTCTCTTTCTAACCTCAATAGATGACAGAGGGTTTTGGCACCCGTGTCTATGGGCTCATGATCAGACTGCTTGGCATATATTCTCAAACAGTGGGAGGCAGAGATGTCAAGGGGACCTCTGGCCTCATTCTTCAACTGTTAGTTTCATCCTGGCGCATTGTGCCACGTTTGACTGGACTGTTTAAATGTCCCTTTATATCAGGAACACAAACAAGCAGGACTGCCGGCCTGGTGGAGAGGATAAGGAATGAAGGGGAAACGGAGGCCATTCTTCTCCCCTTCTGTGACGGGAATTGTGCTGGAACAAGCACCTGTCACCCCACAACAATGACCACAGAGGTCGCTCCAAAAAAAGAGAGGAAGAAATAGAAAATGGAGTGTGAGAGAGCAAGTGGCAACAGACAAGTAGAAAAAGGAAGACGTCTATTAATCACATTTAACTCTTCTTCATTCTCTGCTCTTCTCTTTCTTTGTCGCCCCCATATTCAGACTCAGCAGAGCACATACCTCCACCCAGGTATGACCTCTGTCACAAAAAAGTGGGAAAAGAAAAATGCAGGAACTAATCCCGCCAGGATCTGACACCATATGTAAGGGATTCTTTAATGTACTACCTATTTACCAAGTTTCCTGATCAGTGATACCGTTTGCATAATCCTGCTGGCAGACAAAACAAAATGTACCTAAACTCCTTGATGAAGGTATTAAAAGCTTAACCCTGTGTAAATTACATTCCAAAACAGATGTATGTTGCAGTGACAGACCCATTACACTGTAGTGACTACAGTAACCAGTCACATATCTGCATAATACCAACATAACCAGTTTGCATTGAAGCTGTGCAATTTAACTAATTGGAATTAGTTAAATTAACTAACACATTTGTGGAGGCAACGGAAACAAAGACAAGGAAGTACATATGAGATACAATGTTGTATCGAAAAATAATTGTTTTGCAGAACTTCCAAATAAAAGAACAACATGATCAGCAGACGGAGTAAGATGTGGTTATTTTAAACCAGGAGTCCCCTCTTTCTAACCTCAATAGATGACAGAGGGTTTTGGCACCAGTGTCTATGGGCTCATGTGAGGGCCACATAACTTTTCCCTTCTTTGATGGGGGGCTGGGGTCAGTTTGTAACAGAAAAAGTATGATGATCGCAGGGATGCCTAAAAGTAAGTATTTATTACTTTCCAGAAAGCCACACATAACCATATATTAATAACCCTTTCCAGGATTTTCACAGAAAAAAGTCAGGAAATAAATAACACTATTTATAAAATAAATAGTAACCCTCTCTGGGTTCTTTACAGAAAAACCATCAGGAAATGAATAACCCTCTGTGACATAAATAATAACCAAATAAAATAAAGTCCATGGAAGTCCAAGGGGGGGTTCTATATGTGTATTAGTCTTAAGTGCAGGGGCAGACTGAAAACCAAAAAAAAAAAGGTTCACTTCACTCCCAGCACGTCAAATACCGACACCCTACGTCAGGGTCAGGGTTAGGGTCTCATATTTCTGTGAACGGGTTACAATCCCACTGCATCAGAATAAGACGCTGAGGGACACCTTGTGCATTAGAAACCGATGCTAGGTCAGGGCAGGGGTTGGCATTTTACGCTTTGGGAGTGAGACAGCGTGGCTCTGGTATTGTTCAGGAGGCTGAATCAGGGCTAAATGTGGAGATGGGCAGCATCTGGCCGGTGGGCTGTAGTTTTGGGACCACTGTTTTAAACTATTCCATAACTGAATTTACAGATAAATCATTTGAAATATTTTCTCTGACATAAAATCACATATATTGTCTTTTTTTGTTTTGTTTTACCATATTACCCAATTCTAGTGTGCGACAATATCCAGAGCACTCCAAGAGGACATTGTTTCTTTCTGTATTTAAAAAATCACCTCTTTTGCTGGACCTGTTACAGGATTTAATGGGTTGATCTTTGGCCCATACCCTCCCTCTAAGTTTCATAAAACATGGTGCAGTAGTTTTTTCTGTAATCCAGCTGACAAACAGACAGACAAACAAATTGTAATGAAAGTATAACCTTCTCGGCTCAGGGAATAAGGTGAAACAGCTGTTAAGCCTACCTACAAGCCCTCCTGTAACTCACGTCCTCTCCTCCCCCATCACCTTCATATGTCTCTGGAACAACTTGACACCCTTTTTTCAATAGACAAAGAGCTGCAGCATCTCTTTGTCCTTCACTCTCCTCCTTCAGATACCCTCTAAACAGCCAAAACAGAAGAATGCTGGCCACAGCACAATCCAACAGCTACAGTCTGATAAAAGACTAAAACTAAAAAAAGCATAACCTGGATTCACTGTCCTCTGCAATGACAGTTAGCATACCCTGTCCATTTCACATGTATTAACTACTATAAAACCCATCATGTGTGCTTCTTACCTCTCTGTCCTTGAGCTTCATAGCAAGAACAAGCTGGTTGCGGTGGTTAGTTAGTGCTTCTCTGTAGTTTCCCTTGGAGAAAAATGCAGAGCCTAGATTCCCATGAGCACGACATTCCCCTGTTTGGTCACCTGGAGAAGAACAAGCACAAGAGATAAGAGGCCAGATGAAAAAAAACAGCAGACAGAGAATATATGCAGCACAATCTAAGTGATTACAAAGCAACCAGTGTTTATTTCATATCATCCAATGGCCACTGTTGAACGGCCATGTAATAAACCACATGACATGCCACCGCAGCCTTAAAAGGGAAAGTGGCTGTTAGAAGTTCTCCACAGTAGAGCGGCTTTCCTGACAGCTGCTAGTGTTGATCTCAATGCTCCAGAGGGTGAGAGGGGAAAGCCTTATTATTTCTGCCTGACAGAAAGGCCCCACAGACAGGGCCAGAGTAAAGCACGAGCCTCTGTGCTTCACCTGAGAACCACGGCTCCTTATCTCCAGCTGCTCTAACCAGTCATGTGTCAAACTGTGCGGGGGTGAGAAGAGTGGAGCCAGCCTGTGCTACGCTCCGTTTTCATTTCAGGATCTTACCTTCTTACTTTTTTCCATTTTATACTTCTGTCTTTCAATCTTTTCCACTCTTCTGTGCACACACAGTTGCACCAAGTAATTGGAAAGAAATTGGAAAATGCTTGTTTGTTTTTCACAGACATTATCTTGATGTGTGGTAAAGGATTCTCAATTAAGGAAGAACACAAAGGGACAATTTAGGAAATATTGTTCATTACAGTTTCCTAACTAAGGAGAAAATGTTTGTATCATGCTTGGCTCAGGAGATGTTTAGTGTAGGGTAGCATAAAGACTGGGAGCATAAGCCAACACCCACCCTACCCCCCTTAAAAGTGAAAACAACTTCTTAAATAAACTTCTTAAGTAATTAAGCAATTGGTCTTTAATGAATCTCACCAAAATCTAAGCATGTTGTTACTTCCCTATATCTTAACTATAATTTTATAAATGCCTTATTGGCGTTTGCTTAAGAAAAGGACTGATTACAGTAATCACAAATGGATATAGTGTATATTTTGAAGTCATATTACGATTTTTGCATCCATTTCGGAAAAGACTAACTGTGCATAGAGGAAATCATAGCAAACATTTAAGTCACCTGACTGATCAGCTGACCACTGTGGAAAGAACAATACAGGAAGGAAAGAGGAAGTACAGGAAGAGGGTCTGGTCTGGATGAGAGCATATTTCTGGGCGTACACAAACCTATGCATTTTGGGTACTCTGCTGCATTTCAGTACAAAATCACTGCAGTTGAAGCTTTTTAGCTAAAATTTACTGAGTTCATGTAATACTTAGGTTAAATCACATCCAAACCACAAACAAACTGGCCCAGAGTTTCCACACCCAGACTACCTGTTGCAAGTTATTTCATGTTGTATATAAGTTGTCATCGGATTCTGAACAGTTTTGGAAAAAGGAAGCCATCTGGAGACATTCCCTAAGGCTCTAGGAAATTGTGTTTTGACCTTTCAATATTTTTGACACTTCACAGATGATATAATGAGTCAAATCTACTAATTAGTGATGAAAATGATCATTATACAGCCCTAATGTGTCTTCATCATCATCATCATCATCATCATCATCATCATCATCATCATCATCATCATCATCATCCCTTTTTCCTCCCAATTGAGTACTCTTACCTAAAGTCTTGGCAACTTCCAAGTCTTGCTGCATGTAACCGGTGCTTTTCTCTGTGTTTCCCAGGGACCAGTGGGCACTGCTGAGGGCCGAGAACACCGAACCACGTAGCTTGAGGCTGCATGTGCCGATCTTCAAAGCGGCTTCCAGAACCACAACAGAGGCTGTGTGGTGGCTGGCTGTCAGCAGCTCCTGGCCAATCACAGACACCACCACAAAGGGACTTTTGTCCAGCTTCATCTTTTGCAGCTGCTGATAGGTAGGTTCTAGAGAGTCTGTGCAAGGAGTACATGAGTAAGACAGCGATTAGAAACAGACTACATAATATGACAAAATAGAACCTTGTGCTGACACCGTGACTGACTGATTGCAGTAACTATAATGTGTTTACCGATCCAAACGTGACTGCTGTCTAAACTTAGAGTCAACTTTTCTCCTGTAATGGTTGTGTTTTGTCTGCCTGGATAAGCATAGTCTGTAGCTTGGCTGAATGACGGCTTTCACTGACAATTTGACAATAACTCAACGTATGAGCCATTTTCTATTCCCTCCTCTCTGACTGGGGTAATCTCAGGCAATTTCCAAAAGCGCTGCATAGAATTGGCACAAGTTTATGCTATTGTGGGCAACTGTTTTTACAAACCACACGGCGAAATTATATTTATGCCTTCTCTCCATGTCAGTCGATATGGTTGTTTGAGAGACTAGAGCAAGCTGAGAGGGGTTTAGAGATGTAGTTGAAAGAGTGATGGGCAATCTAATGCAGCTAATGCACAACAGTAGCAGAAGTAGAGGAATGCAGAGCAAAGGAGACACACAAGGTGACCTTTGAAGAGGCTGAAAATGCACACAATGACATAAATCAATGGTGGGCCACACGGGATTTGGGATTCACAGCCCTTCCAGATTACAAAGCCCTCTGGCAGACATCGAACAACGAGAGGAGGGGAAACGCCCAAGTGTGTATGTCAGTGCATTTCAGTAGAGGAAAGTGTCTGGGGAGATGCTTTATTCTCATGGCTCTATATTTGCAAATATTGTTTGCAGGGTTTCCACTAATTAGGTCAAAGCTCTTTAGAGGAAATAGTGGTGTAAATTACAAACCAGCAATATGTGGCTGCATGTGTAGTCCATTCCCTTATTAAGGCTCAAGATTTCATATATTGCTATGTCTATTTGTTTAGACAAACATTTAGGCAAAACAATCACAACATCTGAGGAGACTGAACAGTTCTTGGAAACCCACACGATGTTAATTCACTTAAGCACATACACATAAACACAAACACACAATAGGAGATGCACACCCACACAAGCACTCAAAACCATAACTGATGATGCTCTTTCAAGAGCATCGCTTCTGTTCCAGCACTTGGCAGAATGCCGTGCTTACAGAGACAGTGCGTGCATATAATATCCATTCATAGCTTGTAATTGCCTTCAGAGTGACACCAAGAGCTGAGTCATAAATCAAACAGTGAGAGAATGCTTTTTTAAAAAGGTGTCATGGCTGTTGCATTCATAAACAGGTAGTTATGACAATATTCAGGGTCTGTTATTTTATACAGACACAAAGAGTGAAAGGCTACAGTGTTTACTGTGTCTGAAGCAAGAATTACAACCCCTCTGTCATTGACACGCCCACAACATACCAGCATCACATCGCTAGGGTTCAGACATGTTTTTTTTTTTTTCTTGCAATGTCTTTTTTTTTTCTTGCTATGCTTCACCATCATTTCTACATATTGGTAGGTTCTCTTTCACAATTGAGCCATTGATTTCACATTAGATAGATAACACTACATATACCATTTCTGAACACAAGCTGTGAGAGGGAAACCTGCACATTTTCACTTGCAATATTATATTATATAAACAGATAAGATCACAAAGACTGAAAGTAACTTTTTTAACAAGTTCCTTAGCCAGCTAAAATATCCATTTACAGCTATCACAAAATAAACATGCATTGAAAATATACTGTAAAACCTATACTCTGAAATAACAATGGTTTAATTTATTAATGTTTCTTTCCCATAGTGAGCGGAGAGGCCAGATTTCAGAGTGACCATAAAAGGTAAAAGGACCTCATCAGGACAGATGATACTGAATACAGGGTCTTAATTCCACAGATTCAGGTTAATCTTATTAATGGCAAACAGCCTGGGTCAATAACCACCTCACTGTAAAATCAACTCCTCAAAGGTTTATCTAAAGGAATCTTCAAATGGAAAAAAAAAAAGATTTTTTTTTGTTAGCATCTGGAAAACAGTCTAGTAATTAACAGCTAATGTACCCTTTGCACTCGATCTGGCCCAAAGCAGCTGAAGGAGATTAAAAAAAAATTGGAGCAGGATGAATAGTGAGAATATTACCCATGTGAATACATACAGTACATATAAAATATAGTTTCCCATTATCTAAAACACTAAGGCTGACATCCCTTTGGTCTTATCATAATGCAGATGGTTGATGCTTATATGAATGGTAACATTTTTGCCACAAGGACTACATTTACATGCACCAACTATTCAAAATGTTGCCCTTATTCCGGGAAAATAAATCCCAATAACCTGTTTACACAAACAGAGATGACCATATTGTTAATATTCATGTTTACATGCAGCTGTATATTTAGAAATAGTGATGTTTGCTCATATGCATAAACCTACTCATATCCTCTGTCACAACGTTTAAGAGTATTTAATGCATTTCTTCTGACTAGATATGTGGTCTTTAGTCGTGCTGATTGTAAACAAGGGCTGTGTGTCACAACCTGTAATAAAAGGCACAAAATAGGGTTATCTTCTGAATCACTGTCTACTTGCCTGAAGAATCCTTACAAAATCAGAATACTATTGGTATATCCCACATTTCTTGAGCTGGGGACACACTACAACTTCCACAGTCTTCACAGATTTTGAAAACACTAGGAATACACAATAACAGTCTGGTTTAAGCAGATATTTGTATAAAGACTGAAAGAATTGGGATCATTTAACTGTGCCTGATGAGTAATCACAGACAAAGATTTGTCGAACCAACTCTCGTGAGGAGGACAATTTACAACCACTCTCTCTCCTTTGCTGTTCACCATCACCGTTTAGATATTCCTACAACTTCTTCTGATGTCATCTTCTGTGTCCCACCCTCTCTTAATCATTGGCTGTTGGCAACGCATGTCTGCAGTCGGGTTGGTAATCAGTTCACATTATCCACTTGCTTCCAAATTCAATCTAAAAAAATTAAAATATGTTTGGCTGAATATGACTTGAGTTTGGGTCAGGTCTCTTCCCTTCACATCCTTGGAAATTTGAGTCTTTACCCCTAACTCACACCAACAGATTTTTGTGCAACTAGTTATACCAACAGAATACTCTAAAAGTATATGGCATTTACTTGACACTTGTCAAATTAAACACTGCCAAGGCAGTTCATTCAAGTCTGAAAATGTGCTCATCGAACATTTATCCAAAGGGTCTTATAATTTCCAGAAATATTAGATCCTTGCTGAATATTTGTTTTTAGGGAGCTAAACAGTGTATAGCTCGAACATGAAAATGTGACACCTCCGGTACTTGCTTGTGAAAAGATATGAGGTTATGCAACAAAGAACAGACTCGATAAGTTTTGGGAAATATAGACCATTTTCTAAGATTTTCTCAAGAATAATAGTATATCTGTTGATGTTTGGATGGGTGACACAAAATTTATTTATTTTCTAATTTGTGTTTTTTTCTGTAATATTAGTTGTTCTGTGTGTATGTGTGTGTGTGTGTGTTCTCTAAGTGCCTTGTTTGTAACTTGTTCTCTTGGTTAATAGAATAAAATCTCAATAAAAACATGTTTAACTTGGCAAAACAATCACCGCGCCTCACAAACATTTTACCTGTTAATGGACATCTCCCTCTCAAAATGTGAGACTATGGGTTTGACCTTTCAAGGTTACTCAAGGTCATGATGCCATTTTGGAGCCTACATGTAGTTTCTCATCTGTCATCAATCGCAACAGAGTACTTACCACCACTCTTTTTGGAGTTACAGACATTTAAAATCATGTGACCTTGATTTCGAACTTTCAAGGTCACACAAGGTCTAAGGTCATGATGCCACCTTGAAGCCCATGCCTGGTTTCCTAACTAAGCCTTTATCGCCACTTGTTTTTTCCTGTTATAGTCCATTTTACTTTTGTAGGTCTTGACCGAGTGAACCCCCGACCTCTTGGGTCAACAATTGGTCAAAATCTATACACACAACATGCAGAGTTGAAAGACCAGTATTTTGGTGTTCATTGGAAATCTCTAAGATGGATAGTTCAAACATTATATCTAAAATTCAATTTCGATCTTTGTGACATTGACCTTTGACCTAGACAATTTGTCCTTCAAGACTCTGATGTCAGTGCACATCAACGGTGAGAGCAAAAAGAAGCTATATGTAAAACTGATAATACAGGAATGAAAAGGAAATTCCTGATTTGCCCTATTTCTTATCATTGTGAAAACACATCTTTGGTGATCTTGACCTTTGACCTACATTCACCAACATGTAATGTGATTAATTCTGGACCACCTCACACCTTTCCTAAAAATGTCATTGAAATTGGTTAGGTAGTTTTTGCGTAAAGTTGCTGACAAACAAATGGGCAGACGGATGGACAAAAAAACAAACAAACCATACCCCTTGCCTTGAGGCGAGGTAACTAGGAAAGCACTCAGAGACTGCAGACCTTCGCCAAGGCACATCGTGCCCTCGCAAATGAGACTTTGCTAAACTTCAGGAGGTACAGAAAAGATAAATGAGTGTTACATTTCAATTTCACTTCTGCAGGTGATGCAGAAACACAGGAAAACCCTGGTGAAAATATAACCCTGGCCTAACCTTCCTTGGCAGAGGTTTAAAACAAAGCATATTCATATTGTAGTGTACAAATGCACTCAATGAAGTAGAAACAGGACATCAGATTGTCTACACTTATTCAAGAGTCCTTGTGGGAAATGTTGCATGAGTCACATGGGATCACAACAGCTGCTTAGAAGAATCTGAGAAGGTGTGGGAGGTGTGTTTGAGAGAGTGGGCGAGTAGTTCATGTCACAGAAAAAGTTGGAAAATTATACGTATTATAGTTGCTACATGATCAAAGCCAGCTTTGATGAAACATACTGTGTCTTTAAAGACGTACTTGGCAAAATTCTGCTCTCAGGTTCATTATTTGTCTTTCTTTACCGTATTTTAATTTATTTATGTAACTATTTTAGTATGGATGTCACACAGTGTTTGGTGGCAACAAATAAACATCAGGGTGCTTTGGGATGAAGGAAAACATCACACTGTGCTGAGATGTCTGAGGTAAGATAAATGACTCGGATAAGTGCAGACTGAAATCACAGCTAGATACAATCTGCTCTTTCTTTACAATATTTTAACAACATTAAGTGTATATACAGATGGGGAAAGTTTACAGGGGTGGCTTTAGAAAAACAAAAGTGCTTACGACTAGATTCCAACTTTAGTGTGATTACAATTATCCTACAAGCCAAACCAGGCGATTGAAAACCCAATTGACTGTAATAACCCAAAAGCACAGAAACATGAACAGCTCCAGTTTCTCAAGTTGTACATCTATATTTTTGTAGTTTAGCTTGGTTAAGGCATTGAGGATTCGTTAAAGTACTGGCAACACTTAACTCCACTACAGTTGGGGTGTGAGGTAATTAACATGCTGCATCTCTGGGAGGGGAGACGCAAGATCAGTGGCTGTTAAACGAAGCTGGCAAAAACGTGGTGCTCTTCTGCCTTGAAGGAGAGAAAAGCAGCACCCGCCTACCTTTCACTTATCAGGGGACTTTGGCTGAGTAACACTGATTATCCTTCCTGTTTGCAGGCGTAACATTGATTATCGTCCCCCTGTCCCAGGAAACCCCTCTGAGAGGATCATTGCTCTTAATCCTTTGACCTAGCTACCTCTCCTCAACACACCTTGGATTAGGTACTCTGCTGGTTGCCTGGCACTGTGGGAAATGGGGTAAACAATTAGGAGATTAAATGGCTTGGGCTAAATGTTGGTCTTACCCTACGGAGAGGAACCATTCTGGTACATGATGCTCAGGTCTGGGCTCATACCCAAACGCTTTTCTTGTTTTGGTTCCAGTGACAGGCTTATATATGCAATAACTCTCAGATGGTCTCTGCATTCCTTATTCTCTTTTCAATTTTTTTTTCTCTTACATTTGCAGACAAATATCCAGAGTGCTGAATTCAATCAAATGAAAAAAACTGATTCCTCACTGAACAAAGCCATTCACAGCTGCTGATCTCATTGTACACTTCAGTAAATTTTGGATTATAAAACAGAGCCACACTTATTCAGAGGCGCAGTTTTCAACAAAGCTTTTAAAAGACAGTGATGACAATGCAAGACTGCGGGATGATTCAGTCTATGTTGGCAGGCAGTACCCTCCACATCTGTAGCATATCCCATCCCTTCGGTAGAGGTCATCTTATGTAAAATTGTTGGCAGATTTGTTTTGAGGCTCATTAGGCTGGACCACACTGATTACTCATGGGCAATCAGGTCACTGCAGTTGGCTTGTATAAAAGATTATAATGCATAACAGAAAGGACACATTTTCGAGGCAATCTTGGCTTGAATATGCTACTTATAAATCCACTCTGCTTTAGGAAAAAACCCTTACACGGGGCAGACATACAATGGCATTAGTGTTGGATGCTCATTAAGATAACAGGCTATCTGTGTGCGTGATCAGCACATCTGACAATAAGATTTGCTGAAGCTGCGGGCATCAGGCCTCCAAGTCCAGAGTAAGTACTTGACACCACCAGTCAGCCGCAAAGATAGAAAGATGGACAGATAGAGAGAAGGTCTGACTGCTGAAGCAGTACAAAACTGACAGGTAAAGTCACCCCAACCCGCGTATTGACTGACAGAGTGTGAGGATTACCTCAGAGAGGGGCTTTTAGTAGGGGTGTGCAATATGACAATATGAGATCGCGAAGGATTAGAACGTATCGACGATCTGACAAAGCAGAGAGATCGTGGAATCATCTATAATGTAGATATATAATGTAGTCAGTGCCATAGACTATTCAACGGCTCTGAATGCAGTTACATGCTGACACACAGATGCATTATTCTGGTTCACGTCCACGTCATGTGGATTTCACAAACATTGTGTCACAGGAGTCACGGCTGACAGTACATGGGCAGGTTGCTGCCTAAAAACTGAAACTTCCATCATATGGAACTGATATGACTTTTCCCCAAATGACAAAGTGCAAACAACAGTAATTTGCAAAATTTCCAGCCACCCGTTTTGTAAGCCTGAAGTCCATTTCTTCATTTTTTTATGTGTTCTTTAATTTTTTTCCCCCAAAGTGACCTCAAAAACCAAGTGCAGTTTAGTTTTTATGTTGCAAGAGTGCACTTAATCAGAGTGGTGTTGTTTACATTTTAGCATGTTGATTTTCTTGGCACGTTTGCAAAACTGCCAAAACTATCAAATTAAAAAAATGTTCTGCAAAGTTCTTTAGGCTAAATTGTCTGTTTTATTTTTTTCTTATAGAGCTATGTTTAGTTGCACCATTCAGAAACTGGAAAATTAGTCTCAAAGATCAATGTAAAGAACTGTGATGAAATCTATCGTGACTTATATGATATTTTTGCCATATCACCCATCACTAGTTTTTAGGCATCTGTAGGACAAAACATTGGAGATGGACAGTGACAACCAGACCCATGAAGACGCTGTCAACACACTTAGATATACATATGTACTTAGCCTTTTACCTCGTAATGGTGACTTCATGGCGGCTTCTACCATGCCCACCAGTAGCTGTAGGCTCTTGGGGTCTTGAGCAAGCCCCGAGGCGAAGGCAGCCAACGCGTCGGCATGGCGACCAAGGTACTGAAGGGCAACACCCTGTCGGAAGTATGCCTGTAGAGGGAGAGACGTAACAGACACAGTCATCAGGGTTTCTGTGTAGTGCCACAGCATGGGGCTTTTTACAAACACATTACCAGACACACTCATTTCACACCATTTGCATTTTTTCCACATGAGCAGTTTTCAGAACATGGCACCTCTCTCTTTTGTATTCCCATAATAGAGTGATCACTGGGTTTTTGTACTTGTTAATTGGATTATAAGTTTACATAAATGCACATGTTACACTCTGGCTGCCTGCCTTCTCAGGAGCAACTATTGTTTTTGTATTCAGTGGTTATTTTTTTCTTTAGTTTGCTGTGGGAGTGAACTGCACACAAGTAGAGCAGTGGGATTTCTCTTTGGCTGTGTTGGAAAAAGAAAGTAAAGAGAGAAAAAAAAGGCAAAATGAGAAAGAGCTACTTTCTGGAGTTAGTCTGTAAATCCCATAAATACTTAAGTTGGTACATTCTCTCTATCAGAACACAGTTGTACAATAATAACCCAATAGACCGGAGCCTGTTTTTGCCATATATTTTACATTCATATATGTACTTGGGCCATGTTGTGAATGTGTGAGAATTGCTTGAAGTACGTTAAAATTAAAAGCATTTGGAAGTCAGTCCTTTAACTATAGAACTGGGAAAAAAAATAACATTGTAGCAACTAATAATTCAGTACCAGAGACTTAAACTGCATTTGACTGGTGACATATTGTAGCTTTCTATGAGAGTCTCAAATGTTTTGGAACATTCTGCAGACTGAAAACTAAAACAGACGCTGTCTATGCGATCCAAAGCCCCATCAATAAGTGTGTTTTTCTTCAACATGTCTGTTTGGACTCAGAGAAAAAATGTTTTATCCAGGCAAGTTTGTGACTCAGTATGTTTGTATCTCAGGCCTGATCGGACTTTAATCCTTGTGAAATGTTAAACCTGACTCTGCTCCAGTTTAACAACAGCAACAAAAAGATAGAATCAGATCCAGCTCATTATTCCCTATCCAAGCCACTAATTCCCCAAAAGAGCCAGCAAACGGCTTCTTTTAGGATAGTCATAATGATATATGGGCCCTAATGTCCACATGTTACAAAATTATAAATGCAAGGTACACTGAAGAAAGTAGAAGAAGAAATTTGTGAAGCACCAAAGCCATAAAACCTGTCTAGCTTTTCATGTTGAGTTCTAATCTTCCAACAGCCCAGGTCGCTGTTCAGTCCGCTGCCTTTGGAGTACCGAGTCACTCTGCAGCTTACACAAGTGACGTGAGGGCTAATTTGTTATTAGCATCCATGTGGCCTTTTCATTAGTCTTCCCAAGCTTCTCTGTTAGAACCACTATGAAGTGAGAAAGGCGGGGAGGATTAAAGAAAATGAGACATGACATGAAATTTATAGAGACCAGTAATTAATTTTGCTTCCTTCCAAGCCCCCCACAGACTACCAATCTCTCTCTAGCCCTGATGCCCCCTTTAACATTTCTACCTCCTTTCGCTTGCATCGCAACTCCATCGAAGATGACGAGGACAGAGATTAGATTCAAAGCATTAACCTTTGTTCTAACACTGTTATTATATGAGAGGAGTGCAGGCCAGGGTATCCGCTCAATATTAATTGCATCTAGTGGCGGTGGAGTTTGGGCAGGACGCACCGGCGAGAGCTAAGAGGCCCACAAACGTTTTGCCCAGGGGAACAAAAGACATTTAAAAGCACTTCTCCCCTTGATTAGATTTAGCCTACAATATGACTGCTCTCCCAGAGATCTTTCTTTCATTCTGTTTAAAGCGCCGTGCCCTGACTGAGATGACCAGGAAAAAGAGGACGAGAAAAAAGATGAATAAAATAAGCCTTCCTTCCCAACAAAAATTGGCATTGACTTTAATCTCTTTATTTTTCCAGACCCTGTCCTACATGTAGCTGAAAGACAAGAATCTTTGGAGAGTGCATTACAATACTGGAAACACAAGCACGAGAATAAATGCATAAATGAAAAAGCCACGGCAAAAATGACAGAATCAATGTGCCGTAGAGCCTTTAAGGTTTTTTTTTCCTTCCATTAATCTCCAACTGCTTTCACAACACATCATGTGGCTGCACAAAGACACATACATACATACATACAGTATAACCTCAGCCTCTGCATAATCCAACAAGTCAAGTCACCCAGTGGTGCCAATAAAACAAAGGTTTCATATTACATTTGCACAACAGGAGTTGAATACTAATTCAGGACAATACTGACACTGATACTAATGAGAGGCTCAAGATAAACTGAAACTGATAGCAGGGGGATGTAGAAAATGGTGCATAACAAGACAAGCATCCAGAAGCAGCACCAATAGGGATGCTACTGGCACGAAGCATTATGGGAGAGGGCAGAGCAACATTTTACCCCTACACATTCTCTTTAATTTACACTTAACAGGATTTTTTTTCTAAAAAAGATGGCAGCATCTGCTTAGAGCTGCTGCTACAGTGATTAGCACAGCCTTAAGCTCTTAGCCAAACAGAAAAAGAAAGAGAGTGAGATAAAATGAGGTACTGCAGAAGGAAAAAAATGAAAAGAGGGGGGAGACTACAAAAAGACTCCACACATTAACATTGTCCTGTCAACAAACCGTATTACATAAAACAACAAGCTATTGCTTACTCTTTCTAACAAAAACTATCTGTCCTAACAGGATGCATGTTGCAGACTGACTGCTGAAGACAAACTCATTAAAGATCAACTTCTGTGGTTATTTCATTAATATTGCTGTGTTCACTATTGTAATTGAATGCATTATTCGTTGG
>JAPTYR010000031.1:23866791-23884617 GCA_029814505.1 Siphamia roseigaster | reverse complement strand
GCCCCGTTACTGGCCCCCCCCCCCCCCCCCCCCCCCCCAGGTAAAACTGCCCAATTTATCGTAATATTAATTCTTGGTCATATCGCCCAGCCCTAGTCTGAAGTATGATGATTATTCTGAAGATGTAAGAATGTGAGCAGAATGGTCCGGCTTACCCTGAGGATCTGAGCATGTGTGTTTGTCAGAAGGAGAATGGGATGATGGAGAGAACATGAGAACCTGTGTGTGTGTTTTCCGGGGTAGCTGACCAGGCAGCGAAGCAGCAGGGAAGGATAATAACAGAAGCTGTTACATTCTTGTGGTTTCTCTGATTTCAGTGTGAGGCAGGGGCCTCAGGCTGACTCATGGTTACTCTCTCATGGCTTTTTCTGCCACATAGAAGCTGCTAGCAACAGCACATTACATGACATTTGTTAGACGCTTCTATCTAAGGCCCACCGTTAGTGCTGTCATGGTACAGTAATTTGAGTCGACCATTAACTGCTGTACAGATGATACTGATTAATACCGTCATTGTCTCTTCTGTTACGGTAAACTCACTGAGAGGAGGTTTGAAGTATTAGCTGAACTAGACCCATAAACCCCACGAAGAAAAAGAGAATATTAAAGAAATCACATCCTAGTTTGTCATTTGTAAAAGAAAAACTAAATAAAACAAAAACTTAATAAGCCAATCACTGATGAATCCTAATCAGAGGTGCCAAACTGGACTAAAACTGGCTGACCAAAGGGTCCAGTCTGCAGACATTGGCCTATTATCGAGGGGTCTCCTACAGCTCAGTTTGATGGAAAAGTGGACAAATAACAGCATAATAACCTATAGATGATGATGACATCAAATGTTTTTGTTTTAGTGTAAAAATGTTAAATTACATGAGATTGTTGACATTTGCAAACTATCCTTTGACAATAATGGTGAATAATCAAAAACCATGAACAACTTGGCATTTCTTATGACAAATAAGTGTAATTTTAATCATATAATACCTGTTTAATAAAGGTTTTGTGCATTTATAGATTCACTTGGATGTGAAAATTGTAACGCACATGTGAAAATGATAAAACGAGGTATAATATCGTTAAAATTGCACTTCTGCTTTTTTGCGTGAAAACAAACATTTGGAGTTATGTTATATTACTGAATTACACATATTTTTCTTAAATCTCCTGTTGGTGTTGCTGCAGAGGGCAGTGGTGTACAGCTATAGCAGGAATTCTACATGTTCATTAGTCTGACACTTTTGTCCAACTGATTTCTTTCACATTATTAGCTCCTCCGGCCTTCAAGCCGATGAGCGAATGCGTCCGTCTGTCCGTCATCGTCCACAATTTACATAAAACGCTTCTCCTCCCTCATTTCTCAACCTTTTCAAATTCTTTTTGGCAGGCTCATAGGTCTACCCATGGGCCACATAGCTTCTACTCAAATTTTTTAAATTTTGCATTTTAACGAAGTTATAAGCGAATTAAGTTAGTAGATCATACCCTTTGGACGGATGAGCTACAGGGCCATTGGTCCTTTCATTGAATAATGAACCTGGATTCATTGGTTTGCTGGGATGTGTTCGACTTTTATCTAGTGTATTTCGTTTATGGAATAAACTTCACCAATAAAAATGTGGATTTGCAATCTTTTCTTCTTAGTTTATTCTATTGATATGTCCAGCACTACAATTTTGTAATTTCCTAGAATTAAAATTCTTTATTTGGGGACCTCTAGCAGATATGAGATTAAAATGTGATTAATTTGATGAATTAATTACAAATCCTGTAATTAATTAGATTAATTTTTTTAATCGCCTGACAGCATTAGTATTAACAGAGATGCTGATGAAAGACTTTACAATCAAAGGGAAAGAAAAAGATGGCGTGGAGACATGATTTCAAGTACTATTCATACAGGTGTGGGATCAGATCAAAATAAATGTGAATGCCAATGTTTTCTGCCAGGTTCCCAAAGGTGGAGGAAAAATTTCAATGACGCTTTCAGAAACTGAGCCTCCGATAACCTCTCAAAAAATAAAATACGATACACAGATTTAATTCTCATGCACAGTTATGTCTAATATATGCCAGAACTTGACATGACGTGACCTGTAGTGATCCCTGACGGATTTGACGGATAAGATGTTGCTGTAGTCAGTTGGGAATAATAAAACCAGTAGCTGACATCCTTCATAGCCTCCAGAAATCTCCCATTTGTGGAAAAACTATAACTGGCCCCTGACTCAGTAGATCCAGAGAGTGATATGTCTGGGATTTTGTGTTTTTTTGTTAAAGTTCTGCAACTATTTGCGTATATACCACCTCCAAAACAGCCCTTAGAGACACAGTGACGTCTTCTGTCACTCATTTCTGCCCACTCACTTTATTATCGGCGCTGTCAATCTCACATATACAACACTTATTTACCCCTACGTCTGACGTTGTATTTATTCTGTGATTGTACAACTGTAAAAAAAATAACATCAATCATTTACAAAGCAGGACTTCCACATATATTAAAGCGGCTGATAGGATCTCTGTCATCTCACCAGTGGGCAGTCGGCAGCAGCCTCGCTTGTCAGAGCATGTCATCAGGTATGGCAGCGTGTTTTCATGGCTGTGGCTTTGTGTGGGCTTCGGAGGCGTTTCGATATGTACAGTGTGTCTCAACAGGTGACAGCAGGACAGTAACAGCGGCTAATGGATAGGGCTGGACGATTATGGAAAAAATAATAATCACCATTATTTTGATTGATGTTGAAATCATGATTAATATACATGATTATTCATTGATTTAACCCTTTAACTGCGGAGACTTTAGTAGTTTCAGTCAAAAAGAGTAAAGTATACAACAAAATGAACGAAAAACAACCAATGTGATGAATTAAAAAAAAAAAAACAACAAAAATTTATAATAAACCAACAAAATAATAAGTAACATATACAAGTACGACAAAAATGGAACAAAATAAAAGAAAGGTACTTGTCGTGTTCTAACCCTAACACTGTCAGGTACTTGTCTGGTCCTAACCCTAACACTGTCAGGTACTTGTATGGTCCTAACCCCAACACTGTCAGGTACTTGTCGGGTCGTAACCCTAACACTGTCAGGTACTTGTCGGGTCCTAACCCTAACACTGTCAGGTACTCGTCGGGTCCTAACCCTAACACTGTCCGGTACTTGTCGGGTCCTAACCCTAACACTGTCAGGTACTTGTCAGGTCCTCCCACAGGCTTCAAATGTGACCAAATCCAACATGGGAACATACAGACTGTCCTTATTTAGTAGTGGTGGTCTTTTGTCCCATGGTTACTATTATGTAAATATTGTTGACCTTTGACCCCATATGGCCTTATATGGACACGTGCTGTATCGTTAGCTGAAAAACACCTTCAGCTCTGTGCCGCACAGATTTTAATGTGTCGCTGGTTTGACAAATCGTGAACCATTGAATCCAAAACCTGATTTTTTAAATTTTTTTTTATTCTGCAAAATTGCAAGTTAATTTTTTGTCCTGCAATCTTGAGAATATTTCTACAAATTGCAGAATGCAGACAGGGATTTTGAACACTGTGACCTGGCTCTGTTCATAGACATTTAATTCCCACTGTTTTCTCAGAATTCTGACTGTTTTTTCGTAGAGTTCAGATTTTTTTCCCTGCAGAATTCTTTTTCTCATGTTTCCACCTTTTTTTCCTCAGAATTCTTCGTTTAATTTTGATTGTAAAGTCAGGAAACTCCTTTTTTTTTTTTTCCAAAAAAACTTTTTTTACATTTTTCCTTCAGAATTATGACTTCAATCTCAGAATTCCGACTTTTTTTCTCATGACAAAAAAGTCATAATTATGACGTTTCTCTCATAATAATAAAAAAACATCTATTAGACCTTACTGTTTTTTTCCCATTGACCATAATCCTCTTTTATTACTCCTACATACAGAACACTCACCACAGACCCGTCAGGAACTAAAGGATTAAAGACAATAAATGCCACAAAGTCAAGGATTTCTGAATGTTGTCCTCATCACATTAACACACATTCCAGCCCTGGAGTGGACACATGGAGCATGGAGTCGCCTGAAAGTCTGGCTTTTTTTGTTTCATTAGGTTGAGGTTATATTTGCTGGTATGTAATTTCAGTTTGATCATGTTCTCATGGGTCAAAAGTTTACACCAGTGGCTCATTTTACAGCTGAATTATCAGAGGAAATGATATATAATGTGATATTTGTGGGTGTAATCGAGTAATTGCATGTTGAAATGAACCCATTGCAGCAGTTCTCATTTTTTAGCCTTTCTTTATCACCATTTATTATATGAGCCTCTATATTTTGCAGTTTTTACTGTACATCATGTATTTTCCTATATTAAATTTTGTCTATACACTCGTGAAATTGAATAAATTCAAAGGTTATTGTAACAAAACAGAAGATTTAAGAAAAGTGATTTTTTTTTTTCTTCAGTGAATATATCAATACCTGAATGTAAAACCAAGTGTCTCCATCCACTGTCACTGATCAAACTCAATGGGCCTTTTTTTTAATTGTTGTTGATGAAAGGTTTATTTATTCATTTATTTATTTTTCTTATCAATGAAAGGGGGCACTTTTCAGTTTATACTTTGCAAACCAAATTTACTTTAAAAAAAATTGTCTTTTTTTTTAATTACAGTTAAATATATGTTGTTTGTTTTGAAACAAAGTTTTGAAAATATAAACAGACATATTTGGCAAAAGAGCAAATTTTGCCACATTTTTTCAATCAAAAATGCTGAAGCTAGAGTTGGGGGTACTTGGCTAAAAAGAAGGACATTTCAGGAGATACTCCTCTGTAAAAAGTTTGAGAACCACTGTTATAGATGATGACAGTGTTTCCATGGTAACTACGGATCCTCTGAACATCCAAATGTGTCATATCTGATGACCATGAAAAAATGAAAAACTAATTATTTACATGTATTAATAGGATTAATGGATCAACGGGTTTTAAACAGTGGCAGTTTGGGCCTTTATGGATTAATTTTAAATATTATAGGACGTCAAAACTAATTACTTGTTCTTCTAAACCAGCTGTATTTGACATTGCTTAGTGCTTTTTTTACTACTGCCAACACTCTGGGTCTCACCTTGTAAAGTATAGTATTAATATTATCTCGCAAACAGTCGGACATGCTCAGGTTTCCACTCCGGATTCCAGGCTCTGGGTTATCGTGTTTGGATTGATTTATTTGCTCAGTAAATGTTACGTCTGTCTTATCTACATTTTTAGAAAGATGCCATGCACTGGATAAAAGTGAGGCAGTTTCTTTCTACTCAAACTAAATTTAGTTACAAACATAAAGACTGAGTTCTAGCATTACGGGCTTTTATAGACGTCACATGGAAGCTTGTTTTTCATTATTAATGAGGAAAGTGGGTTTCAGAGCTGTATTCCTATTGAGAATTGTCAGTCAATCCAAGCTGTAGAGGCAGATGAAGACCAATTCGATATCATGGGAGACATGTCACACCCACCAATGAAAGAACGACCACAAAACAGAACAGTTAACAAGCACATTGGCAATGCACATTTTAAAAAGCATCTAAACGCATTTTAGAATGAATCTCAAGACTGTGAACTCCAATAACAGCACATTGGCAGTGTCCAACTGAAAGGCCAATGTCTGCTCTGACAACATGGACTAGTCCTTTAGCACATCTGCACAGTCTCTGTGTTAGCTCATTAAACAGCCAGTGTCACTCAGCATTCTTTGGCCATTGCCATGCATGCATCATTATTTGTATCCGCGTGATAATCATGTTGTACTTCTTTGGCTTTGATATCCATCTCTATGCAAGCTGCGTGGCACGATGGACTGTCCGGGTAATAAGATTAAGGGAACAGGTTTCCTTACCACCTGCAGACAGTTTATACGTTCCCAGAAAAAAAAGGACTAAATGGGATAATTGAAACTCCTCTGGCAACTGTTAAAAGTAATCCACCACCAGAAAACACAAGCACACAAATATGCACATGGATGCACACACAGCAGGACAAATAAAAACACTTGCTCATAGATATGAGTCATACAGTGGATGCCAACAATCGATTGGGCTCACTACACCCAGCTGGCTGTAGCTGCGGAATGTATTAATTTTCTCATTTAGAAACAAATATACTCTACAAATAGATTAATGGTGTTTGATCAGCTTGGCAGAGCGATGCCAATTAGTATGCATGGATGGCAAGATGCATCAAGCTTGTTTTTTGTATGAGCTCCTCTAAAAGCATATGGCAGCAAGAGTTACAGACAATGACATGACTAGCCATCTTACGGCCATTTAAAAGCACCGTTACTCCCAAGAAAGCACTTCCTCTACAAGAAAAACTAGTGTAGAGACATGGAAAAAGAGGGAATGAGGAGGGAAAGGACAGTGGTGCCACAAGAGCAGGAGAGCAGAGGCACAAGTGTAGAAAATTGAGGCTATGGTTAGCTTAGGACCAGAGAGAAGTGAAAGTGGCCCTCATTTCATACTACACAGGCTTTGGCAATTACTGGTGACAGCGACTCACACCGAGATGGAGAAAAGATTGATCCGGACAAGCAAGACTCTGTTTGCTTTGTTAAAAGTAATTAATCACTGTGGCCACCAAGGAGTGGTGCCTTGAAGGCTATGCAGCTCTCATGAGTGTTTTGGTGTGTGTTTGCGCGTGTAACCAGAAGAAAATAAGTACATACAAGGCGCACGCATACTGAAAAGAGAGAAGAAAGGATAGAGCTGGATGGAGAGGAGAAAGAGGAAAAAAGCGAAGAAGGAAACAGGGAGGGAGGATAGGAACATATGCACACTGCACTGCATTTATTATTATTCACATGCATGCACTCAAGAGGGCTAGCAGTGCAATCCATCATAAGAGTTCTCTCCACACCCACTGAGCAGAGAGAACAGCAGTAAAGGGAAAGTGTGGATAAAAGAGATAAAGCAAAATAGTATTCGCTTTCCTCCAACTTCACTATGCTCTATGTAAAATACATGAGTTATGTCTTTCACAGTATGTTGATATTTTCTGTTCTAACAAATTAAACATTCACCTCGTTCAATTGCAATAGTACAATCGTTATTAAATCGCCCCATGTGATTGTGTTTTCTCCACCCAAATCTATTTTCTTCCCCCATGTCATAGATAAGCAGATGCTTATGGTATCATAGAAATCAGTTTATATTTTTGATATACTAACACCTAAATAACTACCCAATAGGGAGGAAAGTCAACTAGAGAATACAGACACACCTAGAGACACCCTGATTTAAAATAAACAAACAAAATAAACAACCTGTTCAACTGCCTGCTAGGTTTTTAACAAAGTAGGTTAGGTTTTAGATTATAGTAGCATTTATTCAAACAAAAAAAATGTCATTCCCTTATGGGTTACAGTAACTGATAATAATAATTGTGAAGCTGTGATTTTTTTTTGGAGAATGTTATGGAACTGTGAATATGTCATGCCATTGAAACCCTACATCAGGCTCAATGTCTTATAATTATGGTGGAACTGTATAAATTACTGTGCTTGTTGCCAAGTATAACCCAATGAAAAAGTCAAAGTGAAAGCATGTGGCGCATACTGTAAATCCCATTAGATCACACACACACACACACACACACACATACACTGCCCTGAAGCTCTCAGAGCTGTGAACCACCCTCCCTCCTCCCCATCCTTGACACTGCAGTGATAACAGCAGCCAAAGCCCAGAGCCACAGAGACACAACCCTGATCAATAACAGAGTACACAACCACACACATACACAAGGGAGTCCAGTGATCCCGCAGTAGCTGGGGGTCTTAAGGGAATGGGCGTCACTGCGCAATGGGAAAATTGGAAGTGAAATGGTGAGTGGAATTGAGAAGACAGAAGACCAGGCATGAGAATAGTATGGCTGTTTTCTTGTGTCATATTTCTTTTCCCGAGCTACAGAGTTAGAAGGGCAGCAGCTGCAGCAGAGAAATAACCATGTGTTGAGAAAGCACTCATTGAAGTGTTGGCTGCGCAGCCGTAGGCCAGGACACTAATAGAAGCAGAAGCCAGGGACCCCTCTGTGTCAGTGCCTCAGCTGAGAAGAATACTAAATCCTTCTCCTGCACTAATGATTACCCCAAGCAAAGTACAGGTCCGCAACACCACTTTGCAAATGAACATCAGCAAACCTGCGGATTCAAATTAGCACATTGTCCAGATGTGTCGGTCTACACTCACTGCTCTGTAGTTCAATACCTAGAGGACACGGTTTGGCTAATAAGAAAGATTCTGTGACTAAAGCTAAATACCTACTGCCTCGTATCTACCCTTGCTAAACTTCTTGTCCCTCTATATTCACACAGTCTGACTTAGTGATGGTGGCAGTAGAGTTTCGAGGTGGTTTCTAAATGGATGCAGGATGATAAATGATGAAAAGGCACTGACCCACCCATATAGTAGGGGGGTGTATGAATTACCTATCAGGCAACCCAGGGAGTGATGACCCTAGTCAATGTAGCCAACCCCACTACCATCATTTACTGAGCCACTAGCCCAGTTGAGACCTTGCTATAACTTACACACACACACACACACACACACACACATACACACACACACACACACACACACACACACACACACACACACACACACTTGTTTCAGTATCCCTGTGAGGACGCTTATTGACATAATGCCTTTCCTTGCCCCTAACGCTAAATAATAGATCTAAATAATAAATGAACAAATGCATCATATGCAGTTACTGTTGCTCAAATGAAAAATAATAACAAATTACATAGTTTGATGATGTAATGAAGAAGGGTGGGAACATTCCACTAATGTTACTCAGCCAGAAATCATGTTTACAGACAAGGAAATGTATTACAATTTTTATTTAAATAATGCTAAGTGACATATTTTCACATCATCATTTCACTGTAATGAAATACAAATGAAATGCAGGATTATGTTGATGGAATTGTCCAACATTGTTGGAAATCTGATATGATGCAATTTCACAAAATATATTAAGTTTGAAAAATGCTGATATAGAAATATTGCATACAAGCCTCACTTTAACTTCAGAATACTTCTAAGCCTCAAAGAAAACAAAATGGTCTCTACTTGTAAGTGAAACTGCAACTGTGTGTGCAATGCAAATTCCCCATCAGGATTAGAGAACGAGGATAACACCCCCACCCACCATCCCCAAACCATTTAAGGTTGACTCAGACTCATAACTTATCATTAGGTGGCACAAGGTGTGAGTGATGCTCTATTATTTAACCACAATACCGATATTGGAGCATATTATATCATGCTTACTGAGGTAATTATAAAGGATAAGTAAAAGGCTCAATGTTATAATGTCATCTTATTTTATTATTGTTTTTACCTGCACTGTGTAAGCCTATATTAGACCGTATATATCAGCACACTAAAAAGGTTCAGTTTCATTTTTTGCTTGTGCAAAATATGTTACTGCTCTTCGTGCTGGAAAATGTGTTACTACATATTTCCTAACTATTTCCTAACACTACCCTCCCTGCATCATTTATCATGTTGTGGCATTAAGATAACATCCTGCACTAAGCCATCTCCTCGTGCTACTCTATGAATAAACTTCCTAATATCAGCCAGTGATGGCTCATTATGCTGGCCTATCATGCTGGGCCTCTTTTAAAGTGTTTTCTCTCTTGGGCAAAAAAAAAAAAATAGAAAGAAACACTCCACGTGCTACTATGCTTTTTCAGTGCTGCTGGATTAAGCATCCTGTTTTAAACATTTTTCTGCTGCTTTTCCCCAGAGCCTGTAGAGATGAAGAGAGCTTTGGAGTGTTCAGAGAGAATTTCATTCAACCTGTAATGCTTCATGTTACCCCATGGGAATTTCCTTTCCTCTGTCAGGGGTCTGAAAGCTAAACAACCCTGAGGAGAAGTCCAGGAAACTACTCATCTACTGTACAAACATGGTAAGTACAGGCATGCAGGAGCAGCAGGCTGTTTACAAGGCTAACCCTGCAAATAGATGACACTTGATCAACTCTTAAAAGAGTTCTTCTGAAGACTCTTATAAAACTATGCTCAAAAAGAGTAATAACATACATGCACATACACAACTCCTACAGTATGGATCCTTAAGTAACACAGATTAAAATAAATATAAGTCTGGGGTTGCAGGTTAAAATACAAAAACTGGGACACAGCGTTTCATTCAGTTTAAATGAAAACCAATACTTTCATTAGCACAGAGACAGAAATAAAATAATTACATCAAGGCTATCGTCAGTAGTGAAAACAATTCCGACTCATTTACGATGAACCTCTCCCAACATTGACCTCATCACAGATGGGAAAAAAAAAGAAAATACTGACATATTTGGGGAGGCAAAGGTGTAGGGTAAGGGGTGGGCATGCACTGGGCATGCGCATACTCCCTTTCTATCACAGGGTTGTCTTATTAAACCCGTTGCCTGGAGAGACTGGAGTAATTACTCAGTCCCTCACAACACCTTATGGACTTTGGGCCAGATTCGATGTGCTGCTTCAAATGTCACACACCTTAGCTGGCAATTAAACACTGCTCTCCCTCAGTGGCTGTTTTAATGGGTTTCCTCTACTAAAGGTAAGGCCTGGAAGATATTCTCATAGCACAATTCACAAAATGACTGTGTTGTGTTTCTATAGAGAGCTTAATTATCATATTATGAAGGGAAATCACAGTGACCTCATGCCTTCATATTGTGCTTCTGAAATGCATCCAGAGAAAGAAACACCTTGGTTTACTTTTATTCTTGATTGGTATTTGTATGATACAGTACGTGGTGATAATACACCTAGATTAAGCTTTGTTTCAAGTGGCCTATTATCTTTACGCTCATCAAATTTGTTTGCTCCAGTAAAATCAGTAAGTTGTAGAGCGATATTACGGTTTCTATCCATTCATACTGAAATACTTCTAGTCATGTTCTACAAGCTGTGTGAGTCACTGTTTATTAAGGAATTTATGTTTAATCTTACACGTACTTATATGGCAGTAAACACAATTCTGGTTTAAACTATTTCACCGAGTTAGTAATCAGTTAGGACATTGGTTCGATTGCAGCCCTGCTTTGCATACTCATTGTTTGTCACACGAGTGTAGAAACATGAGGTGCTAATTGCCTACGTTGAATCAAAACATAAGGTCAGAGGGCAGCCACATTTAATGCATATGCCGGCAAGAGCAAAGTTGGACACTGGTCTCCTGTCAAGGCTTATTCACTGAGACCAAGTCACATTCACTGTTTTCCCATCGAGTCTGCTCACCCTGTGTCACTCTGCAATGTGTACAGTCCAATTAATAGACCAGTATCTGCATGCATGTCACAATGGCAGCTGTCTCCCCCCTCCTTCGTTTGGGCACAGCTACAACTGGTGCTCAGTGTTTATGTCACCTCTTAATTGCATTTTTCCCCCATGGTAGAGGTATGGCTTTGTGCAGACGCCCCGAGGAAGAAAAAGAAGGTCAGGCTGCCAATTTAGAGCTGGCAGGTCGAAAGTAGCGGCAGCACTTAGTTTCGCTTGAGAAGAGAATGGAGGGCTGCTGCTCATCTATGAAAACCAGGACAAACAAAAGAGATAAGTGAAGGGGAAAGGAAGACAAATCCCCCTCCTCTCTTTGCTGTCTCGAGGCTCTGGGAGAGTGACACAGGCTTAGAGAGAAACCCCATCCTGCACAGCTACCTGTGATTGAACAGGGACTGCAAGGAACAGGAGGAAAGGACTTTCGGAAGGACAATTTAATGTCCTGTACCACTGAGAATATGCAACGCAAATTTGGTAGAACAAAACTAATAACCATTTACACAAATGTTTGTCAAGAAGCCTGCCAATTAAGTAAATTCAATAATTGGCAACTCATGAAGCAAATTAGCTGTATGAGCTTCGACCACTTTAGTCATTTAATCCAAAAGCAAGTCATCAAACTTTTGGTAAAAACTTGAAAAGATGATACTTTACAATAAAAAATGACCTATATTTTTGGGACACACTGACCATTTTAATGTCACTGCAAATTAATTCTAAAACTAATCCTAAAAGTTATAAACCATTTTAACGAAATTTACAGGAATAAATTATATGAACGCTGCTCCTCATTGTTCGGGATAAAAATTGCACTACAGTTACAAAGGACTCTGCAGCAAAATAAAGAAATACAATGCTTACACTGCCTAAATAACAAATGGCCTTTCAGCAGAGGTAAGAAATGTGTGCCCCAGTTGCTACAATGCCTCTCTGTTTTGAACAGATATGGTTTGACTTTTCGTTTCTTTCCATGTCTGAATTATTTCCATTAAACCATCTCAATGTGGCAGTGAGGGAGGTGAGGCAGAGGGAAGGAAAGAGAGGGAGGGTGAGAGAGAATCAAAGGATAAAGGGGGCAAAGGTAGTTAAGAGGCAGCCGGTTTGGGACTGCACACACAAAAGAGAGAATAAGATTAGGCCAACAGTATATCTTTCACCACTGCACTCTGTTTGAGCCCTGCTGAAAGCAGCACCTAAAACACAGGGAGAAGAGAGGAAAATTTGCTTGTGACGACAAATCAGTTCCAGTAAAATTGCATTTTGTGACAAAAAAAAGAAAAAAACGCACCTATCCTTAAAACTAGTCCTTTCTACTAAGAGGGACTTGCACGTAGAACGACCAAGGCTACTTTAAAAGCAGAAAATATAATCTCTATGGAGCCCCACATTTGAATTCCATTGTGTCTGGGTCAAAGTCTGTCAGTCTGTCTCCCTCTCTGTTTTAGTCGGTCACAATCCAGAATGTCACTGCACCAAGTCAGGAGGACATGGCAGCTCTGGTCAGGAGTTCATCATGGGTCAACAACTGGGTCCCACCCAAGGGATGTTTATGGAAAAGGATATTTTCTGAAATCAGTCAACCATGAAGGTCTGGTCTTATTAATGCAAAGATATCTGCATTACACAGGATGGAAGCGGTGCACTAATTGCTAACTGATATTATTAAACCATCGTATCTTTTCTCTAAGGGTATACAGCTATTCATCATGTTCAGCAGAGTAAGAGTAAAGGATGGAAGATGAAGGCTGCAGGTGGATGGGTGAGGAACTCAGGTCAGCTATCAAATGCACACCCATCACTCTTGTAATGACCCATCTGACCTGGAAAGCATGTACATGTATATGTGCACATACACACAGTTATACAACAGGTTCTGCCACACCATTTCTCCAGCTGTCTGTCTTTCACTCATAAAGCAAAATTCACAGACTCCACACGAACAATGTCTATAATTGACACCCTGGTCAATTACAGAGGTATATTTATCACAGCCTCCAGAAAAACCTCACATAAAAGCTGGAACCAAATGAACCACCATGACTATCTTATAGGAGCAGATGTGAGAGGAGCTGTTATAGGGTACTGTACTCCTACAGCACCATACACAATCATTCGTCCACTGATGACCCAAGTAAATCTTATGACTCAGTGCAGTAACTGACATGGCCATTGCTGTGAATCACCCTAAACACTTTCAACTGGGCTGAATGCTAGAGGGCTCTTTGAACATTATGCCCTGTGCTGAAAGAGGGCCTCAGTGGTGGCCCTGAGGGATCCTGTGGCTCGGCCTCACTCGCTCATGTTTTTCAATACACAAGCAGCGACACAAATGAAAAGAAAATAAATCTGAGGGGGAAAAAGATTGGTGAGAGGAAAGGATGCAACAGTAAAGGGGCCAGAGTTTCTAAAGCCCCAAAGGACCCGAGACAGACATCAGAGGTAATTTCTGCATAGATATAAACGTTATTAACACAAAATGAATAAATGACTTTTCCAGCCTCGCGTTCTTAAGGTCTCCTTCCTCCTATGCAGCATTTCATTCCTTTTGGGAGTGAATCTCTTTCAGAAGTGTACGTTTTGATGATGGTGAATCGTCTCGGTCTCCGAGGAGCAATTACAGCTGCCCTGTCAAATACCACGGTGCTCCAAAGGACTAGTTCACTGCCTGAGGGGACCTCTTATACCCCTTGAAACCCCAATTTCAAGTTGGGGCACACTAGCCCTTGAACTCTAATGAACACAGCACAAGACAAGACCAAGACAATAATGAAAATAGCATCCTAGTCAACAGTGGGATCCACCTCTATGCCTTAACCTATCAACCCATAACACACTCCTCCAGGCACACCTTCCAAAGAAAACCTCCATCCATTTTTTTACTCCCTGGTGAACCATCCCTTATTAGTGGAGGGAATCCAATTCTCTTTCCAAGGCAGACCTTGAGGTCCCCAGTAGCCCACCCACATCTAAAGAAGAGGTTGCCAACAGTGATTACTCTATTCAATCAGACCCATGGCCAGAAGGGGATACAACACAGCAGGTTGGACCTAAATGCTCCTCATCATCACCTCAACCTGTGTTTTTGTTGGTGTGATGATCGGGCAGGCCCTCAGCCTTAATTAATCACCTCCTGAGGTCTGGGTGCCATAACAGCAGAGGACCTACACTGAACCAACCAAACACCACAGGTCCCTGAAGGAGGTGAGAGGTGCTAAATGTAAAACAGCACAGCTTCCATGCTAATGACAGTGTTAGCAGGTGGCAGGTGCTAAGACCTGAACCCTCGGCCAATTAGACCTACCCATCCACAGGATTGCATTGTAATAGTCCGATGCATGAATATCACATCAACTGTCTGCTGCATGTCATTAGGTGTGATTGGCATGTGGTCTATCACCTGCCTACCATGGTGTGCATGACAGACTCCCTGATAACACATAGCATCCTTCCAGAGGTGATATTATGATCCTTTTTTGCAGCACTGCAGTGATGGAGCTAATTATCAGAGCTGAAGATAGACGAGGCTGGGTAATGTAAATGTCAGTTGAACGAGAAAGACACTGAGCTCTCATCAGAATTGCTTTGACTCTTGCTTCGGTGATCAAAGACATGCAGAGTGAGGAGCATAGAGCAAGGCCCAGTTAAATTAAGGGTATATTCATCCATACACTGAAATTGATGAAACATTGGTACTAGTATCATCTACAGTAATGACATTTTGTCCAGTTCAGCCGTTTTCAGGTCTCCGCCCTTACGCTGGGCCCCCTGTCCCAACACATCAAGCCTCAAATGAGACTATAAAGCCAAAGAGCTGCTTCTAGTTAGTATAATTCTGCATCTGATTTACAAATGAGCAGCACAGAAGCAGGTCTCTAGTGATACAATATGTATCATGTTGCGGGGTTGTAATGCAATCTTTTGCAATATATTGCAACGCATTGTAACATATTACAATTTTGGAATTAATTTAAGGAAAACTGTCATTGTATAAAGCATACACCAGCATAATATGTGAGTAAAAAGACAATAGAGGGGACTAGTCAAGTAGCTGAAGCTAGATAGTATTACAATGTATGGGTCAGGGGGGTTACACAAAACACAAAAAGTACTCTGCCATGAAACTTTGAAAAGTATTAATTAAAAATGTATCAACTTTTAAAGCATCATTGCTGTATAACAAAACACAATAACAAAATAATAAATAACTTTCATAGAATAAAGAAAATAAGAGTGTCTGCGGTATTATTTCCTCATTTAGTTTTGTATAAACTCATAAATAGCCTTAACTAGCTTTTATTACCAGGCAAAACATACCCTTAACCTAATAGTAACCTAATGTTTTTTTAATTGCACTCCTCACAACTGACTCTGTGTCACAGTAATATTTCTGGCCTTGGCACAGCAGTATCGCACATGCCGCTTGTGGATTTACACATTGCGGTAGAAACTTCCTCCCACCGTGATGGAGAACCATGTGTCTATTTTCAGTTTCAGTTTTTTGGAATTATCTGGCAGAATATACAAGCCGAGAGTAGATTTATAAAGTGTGCTTGTGGGGGGTGAGTAAATGTAGCCCCTGTGCTGTGTGTTTCAATCAGATTGAGCGGGTGCAAGCGCAGCACATTATTCTCCCCCTGCTCTGCATAGCGCTGTGCTAGGCTATGTCCTCCTGCTGTATTAGCGTGATGTATGACCCAAACGCTGTGCTACGCCACACCACAGCGCACACACTCCTACCACACTGCTCCAAACACCCTCTGCGGCTTTTTCATTCCACCTGTCAAACCGTTATTCATCTCTGCCTTTCCCCTTTCTCAGTCCCTCCCTCTCTCTCACTTGCTTTATCTTCGCACCCACCCCTGCATCTCTCTGCCTTATTGTATCCATCACTTTACTTTGTCTTCATGAGCATTCCTACAGCTTTGTTTTCTGCAAAAGGTGAATATTGCCAGGTAACGGTGAATACTGCACAGGCATCAGTAGACCATATTCTGACTGCATTGAAATATCAGTCAAGACTATGGTTCATCCTTCTAATGAATTACTGTTACTGTACATGGGAAGTGAGTGTCAAAATGTGCAAGCAGACAAGATCAAAGCAGCAAAGATGTTTGTCACATTTGTCCACCATGCAGGGCTGCTTTGACAGGGAGTGATGACTCCTTCCAAATGTGGCAGTGGAGTGTATGACAAGCAGTCAAAGAAATGGGAGAAAAACTGCCTCTTAAGATCTGCAAAGTAACAGTGTTTCTGAATAACACAACTTGTCAGTTCAATGCCTGTGTGGTTAAGAAAATAGAGGTGCGCTAAGAGGCGACGGGAACGGGGTGCAAAGGTTAGAAATGTAATCTGAGAAAGACAATTACCGTCACTTACCGGGGGTTTGTGAAGCAGGCTTGGTTTATCAGTAACGCTAATTTACCTCAATGGTATTTACAGAGGACCAAAAGGAAGGTGCAGAGGGAGGGAGTAATGGAGAGAAAAGCCTGTCAAACTAATTCCCAACAACCACTGCTTCCTTTATTATCTATGGCTGTTGGCTACAGAAATTCTTAATTAGGTAGCTGCTTGTATGCTATTACTTTGTCTGATTCTTTTCTTTACATATATGCTTTATCATTAAAGCATAATGAGATGAGAGTTAATGTCTGCTGTTATATTCAAGATGTGTGAATAAAACAAGCTTATCTTACTGATATCTATTTATAGCTCTGTGAAAAATACATAGAGATAAACTGAATTTTTTTTTTTTTTTTCAGATAATAAATTCCCTTATAAGACAGTAAGGGCATATCAGTCCTTGGACAGAAGTAGCATTCATTCATAGTCATTTTCCTATTAAAATGAATCCAGTTTAACTTGCAGCAGCCAGATCTCAGGGGCAAACACCTCTCTCCTGAACTCGCCTAAACTTGGACATACAGCCAAATCTAGAGGACTAGCGAGGCCTTGCACAGAATGAGCAGGCCACCAGCTCTGCGCTTTTAATCACACCGTGGAACTGATTCAATTCATTTGGCCTGGGAGCAGATACAGAGCCATTATGTCCTTATTAACAGAGTGCGGAGGTGGAGCCACACCTGAATGCTCTGGAAATGGGCAGAGTGCTCAGCTGATTCAAGTCCGGGAGCTGATTAGGAGGGAGGGATGGGGACTGCTTTTTAAAGACGCGGGGGCCAAATTTGATTAATCCATAAATTGATTTACTACATCTGATAATGTGCTGGTAACACTTCCACACAGGGACTGCTATGATTCTATCTGTTATGGTTCATGGCCATCTTAGATAAGGTTAAGCTTGGAGCTCAAAAGAGGGAAGGAGCATAATTGAATTAGAATTAAAGCAATATCGTGTTATGATTTGTACCAAGGTATATGAAGTGTGACGTGTCCTGAGGATGCTCTGCACTGGGCAGTTAGGCCATAACTTTATTTCACAACTAAGTAAAAAGAATGATTATAACTTATTTAGCAAAAGCCTGACTGTATA
>JAPTYR010000031.1:23855845-23866129 GCA_029814505.1 Siphamia roseigaster | reverse complement strand
GTGTGTGTGTGTGTGTGTGTGTGTGTGTGTGTGTGTGTGTGTGTGTGTGTGTGTGTGTGCGTGCGTGTGTGCGTGCGAAAATGAAGTAGGTAATGGATAGAGAATTGAATTTCCAATAACTTGGCATTAGTTTAAAATCCCTACAATGAAGTTATTAAATAATAACCCATAACCCCCATAATATTTACCTCGGGGTGCTAATGAGGACATGCCATAATGCATACCATCAGATGCAGAATGGAAAAAATGCACAATTTGGCTTTTGTTTCAAGTCAATAGAATCATTTTGATGGAAGTTACGGCAAAAAAAAAATATTTTTGAACTTTGGTCTAAATCCTAGCTGTACTTTGGCCAACTGTTGTCAAAAAGTAATCAGGTCGACTAGAGAATATGGTAAATCATTTGGTCATGGTTTGATATCAATAGTATGAAATATGGCCACTAGAACACATACAGGCTGACAAACAAACAGCCATACAAACTGACCAATATGCTTGCCCTCCATCAAACAAAGATAAGAGTATAAAAGTGAATGAGCAGAGGGACGGAACACCAGATGATCTGAGTAATCCATAAGGGAACAGTCCACACATCACTGGACCTAAAGTAGGAGGCCACTCCTTGGCTTGGTGGCAAAAGACGGATCGTAGGGATGGTATTTCCGGAATGTTTAACCGAAGCCTTGGGAAGCTCAGGGGATGCTGAAATTATACACCCCCGCTCACAGGCTTTACAAGTCTGTGAACAGTTACTCACAGTTCAGAAGAATGCAATTTATGCGTCTGTTTACTAACACAAGCACTTTGTTCTAAACCCCAGGAGGGTCACGTTCTTCTAACACGTCAGTTTCAATTCCCCATCAAGGTAAATACTGTGTGAAAGTGTTCCCACACACTGGCACAGTATGATGGAAGCTGGTTAGAGTTCTTCAGGCTGATCAAAGGGAGACTTTGAAAGTGGAGTCTCTTCTGTTCATACACTCACATGATGTGTGGGGCTTCATGGTTCATAGCGTTCCCAATGCTGACGTCAGAGAAGATCAACACATGGACTCATAACAGCAGTACAGCCATTACATCAGCAGAAGAGGCACTCATATACAATAACCTGTCTGTAACACTGCAAAAGATGCCTGAAATGAATTTAAGATGTTTTTGATCCCAAAAGTATTCAAAAGTTCTTCTTCAAACTCTCCAGAAACTTTTTTTATGAAAATAAATAAAAAGGAGCGCTTAGATGTTCAAGTAAGGTTTGCGAGATGAGTAATTTATTATGTGTTGAGAAGATAAAACAAGAGAACACAGAACAAAAATACATCTTTGTGTGTGAAAAGCAGTTACACCATCACAATCACCGTGTACCAACCCCTTGGGCCTCCCCTCTCAGACACGTGTGTCATTAGCCATCCTTTCTCTCAGATTTGATTGATGTTCCCACTCCTAACACAGCCATGCGTCACTAATCATTTCATATGAGACTACAAGCAAAAGTGGGAAAATTGACTAACCATTAAGAAGCCATTTATTGCCAAAGGACAACATTAACTGCCTAATACTGACTGGAGCCTTTCATTTAAAGTTCATCAATGTCCACAAAGGAGTTAGAGCATTAATATGTATTCATTTTATTTAACAGAGTTATATAGAAATATCTCAATCTGCTTCACTTGTTATTGTCTGCTGCAGTTGTCTCTTTACTGCTGCAAAGGGTTTTCAGGTTGTTGACCCACATTAGCAGTCTACTGCTGATGAATGCATTTTTCTCCCTGTTTTGTTGTCCGCACTATTCAATATTTGGTCAACTGGCAGACATAATGTGGTCTAGAACTAAGACAGTGCCCTCGCTTTCCAGAGGAGTTACTGAATGTGCGCGAGAATGATAAGCTCAGACTAGGGGAATCCTGGGAAGGCTATGAGGCATTTTGTGAGTAATCTGACCCACAGGGCAGGCTTAGGCTGAGCCATGTAGTAAAGGACAATGAGCCAGAGCAGTGGAGAAACTCATACACAAGCCGTTTCCCCCCAAATGACTTTAGACATGCTTCCGTCCGCAGAAAGAGATTATAGCTGTTTATCCTCTTTTCATTCTGAATTTTTACATGTGTGAATTTGAGTCTTTGGCCTGATAATGGCAGTTCGCCACACCTCCCTCTCAGCTATCGGCCGTCCAGGCGCTCCAATGTGCACTTTTAAAAAAATCAATTGCTACAGCTGTGAGATGAGAGTGTAATACTGAATACATTTTGTGTTTCCCCCCTCTAATCTTCTTCCTCAACATGTTAGAGAAATTGTGCAGCCTCTGCCAAATCTAATATAACTGGCCCCCTTCTCCCTACAATGTCTGCATATATATACACACACAAACACGTAAACAAACCTAGCACACACACACCTACAACGGGACACACCACAACGGTTGAGAGATGGAGATTGACAATGTGGTGAGTGGTAATCGCAGCCGGGAGAGGATCAAATATGTATGAAAATAGCGTGTTAGAGCAAAGGCGCATTCTTCTCACCCTGGAGGATAGACCACGCATGTAATCTGTATGCTGTCTGCTCCCGGTCCCCTGTCTTCCTGGTCTTCAAACTCATTCACCCAGACCTGAATTATTTGTGTTTTTTGAATTGAAAGATAACAACTGCCCACAATGCATTCAGGATACATCCATTCAAAGCCCAGCCTTCCCCGTGTCATGTTTAGGTTCCCGTTCCTTCTTCTCGTCACCTTACCCATCCGTTTCTTATCTCCCCTCTCTTTCAAACTGGGTGTGCTTGCCTTTCTCAGCAAAACTGCAATTCCACCACTCTGGGTAATTTATGCAGTGATTTATCCCACCGCATCTCGTGACCACCTGTCATGTGGTGATAGCATTCTTGGTACTATTAAACCAATGCAATTACCAGACAGGGGGTCTGCGGTTCAGGCTGCATCTTAACAGACAGCAGACTTCCACTTCATGGCAGTAAGGGCTGATATTATAAGCAAGTCTGCTGGAGCCCAAGCCACTGGTAGAAGAGCTCTGTGTCTGAGATGTATAGATGTAGACGTGGAGCTTGAGTGTCTCAGACAGGATCACGGAGATGGGGAACAACGTTGAGGAAAATGAGCCATCATCAAAGCATGTGTGAAGGCTGCTCGTGCTGCAGATGGCCCTGGAACAGCAGAGTGTCGCCATCTTTCTAATGACAGCCAATTTAATTGAAAATCCACTTCTTTGTCTGAGAGCAAACAATCCAATATAGAGGGGCTGGGGTACTATTCTATGGCTAAGTAGTTAGCAGTAAAATAACAGAGAGAGGACGAATGGAGGGAGAGAAAGACTGGGGGAATGAGGGGGGGAAAGAGGAACAGGGAAATATAAAAGAAAGTAAAGAAATAATATAGGCCACAGATATGGATGGAGGAAGGGGAATTACAGATTGACTCAGATAAAGAGACAAACGATGAAAAGATGAGAGAAATAAGGTGGAGAAAGAGAGAGAAAGGGTGCAGGAAAGATGGAGGGGAGGGGGAAACACCGCAAAATCCAAGCTCAGCAGTCTTCCTCAGGCTCAATTTCCAGGACATGATTAGTTTGGAGTGATGACATGTAATGGGTGCAATAAAAAGGGCTGCTTCTTCTACTTTTCCTCCTGAATACTCTTGTTCTCTCAAAGAATCATTCTTCCAAAAATAGATGCCTGCACTACAGCTTAAAAACTCTGGGGACTAGTAGCCTTCATCTCTCCTTTTGTTCCACAACTGACATGCTTGTAAATCGCTACTAAAACAACCCACTAAGTATCTGTCAGTGTCTTTCACTACAAAGTACCCTTGGGTAGCTTAAGTCAGGTTGCCATGACTTTTTTTAATTCTTAACTTAAGGGATTGACCTTAAAGAAAAGGAAATGAAAGCTGATGACTGATTGCACTGGCTTGATGGCAATCTTGCACCTGTCATTTGCAATCAAAGATGTCAAATATCGATTTTTATGGAACCTGATGACCAATAATCAGACCAGCCGGAATTGTCTGACCGCTCCCAGAATCACTCATTAGTTTAGAGGTTGTTACTTTAAAGGGCAGGTTTTTGCACTGATGTTAGAGCCTTGAACACAGAACAGCATTTGCAGAAAAAAAAATGAACTAAACAAAACAGAAGTGCATTTTAGAAGATAAAAGTGGAAAAAGCTGTTTTCACAACAGACAGAATTGCGCATCTTTAATGGTTCAAATTGTCTTGAAAACACCCAGTTTCCATTTTTAGGGATGAAATCGAGAGGAATAAAAATCTGACAGGAAAAAGGGGAAAAAGAGAAAGAGAAAAAGAAAGATTTGGCTATTTGTACAGGGAATGTGATGGTTGGTTGACACAAACACAAGCCTCGCTGAGCAAAACACTGCAACCAGCCCCCTGTGGAGAGCTAGGGACTGTGATAACCAGGCAAGGGAACGGAGAACAAAGGGAAATGGAAAGCATGAATATATCAGGGAGAAAGCTAATTGACTCCAAAACACTTGTGAGGGGTTTTGGGTTCATGAGCTCCCCTCACATGCCCTCCCTCCTCTCATTATTCTCTCCTTTCCTCAATATGTAACCTCATGCACTCCCACGCATCTGGTTTTTAAACCATACTCCTGCTTGTCACTTCTGCAGGGATATGCCATTGTTAGGTGCCTTTGGGCTCTATACAAACAACTGAAACCAAAATATCCACTACATTCATTCTTCATCTCTTCTGACCTGAGCATGCACTTAAGACAGTGGACTCTGGCCACACCCAGACCTCCTGCTGCTCCTGCTTAGTCCCAGACAGTGTCCTGGCCTGGCTCTACCCTAGTGAGCAACAACCTGGTCTCAGTCCTGCACACCAGATTGAGTCTGTCTGCGTTAGCACCCTGGTGGCTAATGCAAATACAGTCCATCTGCTAATTCTAATCCATTCTCCCTCAAATAATTCACAGACACATGCACTTGGGTACTTGTGCCGTAAACAGCATTCTGTGGGATGTGATCTGGTTTGATCTGATAGAACACAGTACTCTAAATGTGATTAATAGATACCATCAGTATTGTTATAAAGCCTTTGTGTATCCTATCACTTGATGATCAATGATGATAAAATAAATAGCAAGCTGCTGCTTTAGAATGTCTAAACATATTCATGCCCTGGATGCTAGACACGCATACTTCAGTATTCTCAGAGATAACTAATTGCAAAACATACCTATGGACACAAACACATACCCAAGCGCACACACATATTCAGGTCGACAGCATACACCGAGTTTGTCACAGTGGCTGAAACGCTTCCGCACCAAAGTGAAGAAACATCCTTACATGCGCACACATTGCCTAAGGAAAAACATGAAAATAGATAAAAATTTAAGTGTAAACATGGAAAGGGAGGATCATGGGAATTCAGGGTTTGGGGATGCTTGAAGATTAGCTGCAATTTAAACAGAGCAAAAACATGTACTAAATGTGCTGCAGAGTTGTTAAGCTAATCACACACATCCTGGGGATTAGCCCACATACTTGTATTAGGGTAACCCTTGCAGCTGATGCAGTGACAGTGGGCAGAAACATGCAGGCACGGGGTGCACTGTCAACACAAGAAATTATATAATGTTTAAATCAACTCTTCTCGTAAGTGCACAGCCAAAGACGAGGGAATGAGCCTTGACCCAGTCCTGCTTAAGAATGTAGGCCAAATGTGTATGTGGGTATATTTGCATTTGCATGTGTAAGTAAATGTTGCATATTCACATCTTTTGTTTGTCGCTGCTTAAGTGAATTCAAAAGGGCTCACAGTGCACGAGTGAGTGTGTGGGAGTGTACGGGTGTGTATGTGGGGGTGTGTATGAGACAGAATATAGTAAGTGTGTGCCGAGTCCCTGACTTTGTACATCACATGGTTGCTGGATGAGTTCTTTGCCTATAATCTCATTTAAACCCCCTTCACACACCATAATTCAATTCTCTTTTCTAGACAATGACCATGTCATCTTAATCTGGCAGGTAGATTATACAGCATCCCACACAAGACTGCTAATGCTGAGGAAACGGCTTGAGCTATTGTATGCTCCTTCAAGGTTGGATGGGCTGCTATAGATTGCCTTAGAGGATTGCTTCTGCCACTCTGTTTTCCACCACTGCTCTCTCGCCTTTAATACGAAGAAGACTTTTTTTTATTTTTCAACATTTGGGAATCCTCCTCAGCTTTTTCACTGGATTTGATTAGTTAAACTTCAACAGCCCTGATGACTTGCTGCTCTGAATACTTTATAATACTTATCCGTTTCTTTACATGGGATGTAGCTTCTGAATATTCATAAGCTTCCTTCAAGAAGAGCCAGAGATGTTAGTTCCAAACTAAGACTTCTTGCCCCTCCAAATATTAAGCAAGTTTACTGACCAAAACACAAACCTGTTGTAAATACTTGCAGGTGCTACGACACAAAGCTATGGTGAGCTGTTGGAGATGTACTAGGCTGCCAAAGCTTGTATCTAGCTTATGAGCTACAGCTCCCATGAGATGCAAGTGGGTAATTGAGCCAAAAACAAAACCAGCTAATAATCAGTATTTCTACAAATCCTGCTTGATAGTGAATCAGATATAATTAGCAATTTTAATTACTGTCAGTAATCAGCTAGAACATTGAGATGAAATGGAGTGGCAGGTGTGAGCACACTAGTTGTCTCGCTGCAAGGACCTGATGCCACCCCATCAAGTCTCCCCAGCCTGCTCAATCGGATTAGAGCTAAACCATTCAGCCATAACAGGGCCTATAGGGCCTCCTTCATACCTTAACCACTTATCCTGCCTTGATCCACCCAGCAAGGTTCCCTAAACACTGGGCACAACATCCCTGCTTGCTTTTGTGTGTGTGAATTTGTGTAAATCTGATGATCGGTGAGGGATTTAAAACTCATTTGGTGCTGCATCAGAAATAAAATAGATGAAAATGAAAAGCTAATTATTCAAATATATAAGCCAATTGTTATGTGGTACATTAACAAGCACCTCCTGAGTGATCCCCCTCCAGCTTTTTAGTCCTAAATACCGCTGACCTCAGTCTGAAAGCTGAAACATGACTGTACCCCTTTTAAATCATGGTCCTGATTGTCTTGATGCAGTCCAGCTAATGAAAAACAGAGACTCAACAACATTCTTAAAAAGAATGGTACAACAGACAAACAGATACCAGTACAAACAAAGAACCACACAATGAAAATAACATTACAGTCCAACCACATCCCTCTGGAATATTGTAAAGAATAGACAGTGGGTGCAGACAGTCATGAAATTTGCTTATTTTGGCGAGCGACCACAACAAGTCACACTTTAAATCATTATTTTTGGCCTCACAGAGTTCTAAAGTATTTTTTCTAGCAGCACATAAAAGCCACATCTGCTTTATGACTGTCAGAAATTTGGGCTGCTCTGTGAACATACAGCTCCATGAATTGGAATTATCTATTGAGCTAAGGTAGGGCAAACAAATACCAACACCAGCCAACCATTACTGACGCTGTGAGAGCCTGTCCCCATTGATACGGATTTGCGTGAATTCTTCTCCGAATCTTATCGGACTGGCCTTTTGTAAAAAACAGTGGAATACGTACCCCAAGAGGGTGTTTTTGGAATACGGGTCCCAGAGTGGGTAGATTTGGCGGCGGTGCCGTTTCCGCATCAATCTGGACTAGAAAATCGGATTCGCTCACACCTTCGTCATGATCACATGACCAAAATAAAGGGCAGCCGCACTTAGCATTCATTGATCATATATATCAGGGTATTTTTAGCTGTTGCCATCTTTCTCGTCACGGTCCTGTTGTTATCTGTGTCAGGCGTCTCCTTCTTGTTTTTCTTATGTCAGGCGTGTGTGTCGCGCCAGCAACGGGAAAAGGCATATGGGCGCATGCGCACTTTCTTCTATTGTTCTGTTGCATCCTGTGGGACTGGCTTAGAGCGCGCCTAGGGGTGTGGCATGTGCATTGCATCGTTTTCAGCAAGTGATTCGGTTCAATGCTGACGCAGATGTTTACTGATACGTCTCAATTTTTACATAACCTCTTTTTGAGTCGGATTAGAAAAAAAAACGCTGCATCGAATCAATGGGGATGAGGCCTAGACAGCTGTAGTATATTTGTATGACAAAGTGTGAAGGCAGCATCTCCATCCATCATGTGGCATTGCTAAGTTCAAGGAGTGATCACATCAATAGGGTTTCCTCTCATCCTCTGAGAATGTCTTCAGAAGTACATTTGACTGTGAAGCAGAAGGTTCCTCCTGCCTCCAGGCTCTTCCTGTGGAGGTCTTCTTCTCCTCTGATCAATCCCCTGTGTGTCTGTGGGTCAGCCAACAGGCCAGCTGAGTAGACAGGCTCAGTCAGACATGCTTTTCGCTTACTTTTGTCTTCCTCTGCTGACCAGAGGGAATGCTCTCCAGCTGGACTAAGTTTGCCTCTTTTCTCTTTATCTCCCCAGTTGCAGACTGCAGTTGTTTTTGGGTGACATGTTGGTGGATTGTCTTTGCCATGTGGATGTGAATATGGATGTGTGAGCTGGGGAAGCCGCCAGGGTGTTCAGTACATCGTAACCTCAGAGGAATGTATCTTGCGTCTCTGCAGAATATGTCTCTGTGGGGAAGTCTCCATTGTGTGCTCCTTGGAACAATGTAGCCAGTGTGAGCCAGCACTGTAAAACTGTCTGTGGTGGGACCAGGTGTCTTCTGAGTTAATCCCAGAGGTCCTTTTTAAGCCATGCTTTTGATATCCTAACACCTCTCACTGCTTCTAAGAGAGGAGGATGAGGTAAAGGAGGGACAGATTGTACCCCCATTAAATAAACCCCACCACGGAGGCCCAGTAATCACACCACTGAGATTGCCAAACATACCCACATTAAATAAAAACACATTTGCAAGCACATTATCAGTTATTTTCACTGCATTCAGTAATCTCTATGGATTGTTCTGCTATGTCTTTGCTGTATTGAACTGTTGCACATCTAGCATCCAAACCTTTTGTACATGTATTATGTTACATTTTAATACTTATGATATAAAGACAAGTAATTTAACATTAGTACAAATAGAAAATAAGGCTATGATGTTCCAAGAACACAAATTGTTTTGCACATCCCTTCCTGATGTTTTTATGCCATCTTTCCAGTCTTTTTCACATTTGCTATACACAAGATGTTTGGTAAATGAATCCTGTTATTTGATTTTCTAAGTGTGTCATTTCCACCATTTGAAATTTCACAGTATTGGTCCAAGCTTATCTCTGCAGTTTCGCCTTATTGAATTTTCCAGCTAGAAACTGAAATAAATGTTTTATGGCCAACTTTAATAACCCAAGTCAAGATTATTTTATGATTTATATACAGTGTAATCCATTTCTGTGTTCTGAAATTGTCCAGGAATCAAGTCAAATTGTGAAATATCCACATTCACTCAGTCATCTACAGATTTCTGAATTGAAGTTTAATTTGCTTATAATCTAGCATCCCCTACATTCAAAAGGACAAAGCAATGTCCTCAAACAGATGCAGGGGAGTGTTGCAAAGAGAGAAAAAGAGGGCTGGGCTTGGAAGGACATGGCTAAATATAACCTCACCTCCCATTTTGTGTCCGCCACCACTTTTACTCGACCAAGGTCCCAGTTGAACATAACAAAATAGACAGCTGGCAGTCAGTTATGTTCCCACACTTCCTGCTGCGAACAGGGTCCCTCAGCACCTAGCAATGTCAAATGCACCATTCAGATACCCCTAAATATTTAATCAGGACATGTAGGAGGCAATCTTCTACATCCACTGGCATTAAACATTTAATACCCGACTGACATGATATCCAGTCAGCAGAGAGTTAGTCAAGACACATGCAATGAAGAGCTGCCGACACTTGTTCTTTCCTTGTTAAATTATCCAAAGACAAATCCCACAGCATAAAAAAATTTTTAAAATAAATAAAATATCAGAAAACAACACACAGGCCAAAGTCAAGGATCAGACATCCACTCCGCACAAATGCACATACACACACTGGCAAAGGTAAACATCTATACAAACATTTATCATTGGTGAGAGGTGAAGCAGGGAGGAGGCTTGTGAATCCCATCAGTCATGGCTTTAGACTAAGGTTAAAAGCACGACAGGGCAGGCGCTGTCAGTGAGAACAAACCAACCAAGGACAGAGAGGGAGGGCTGAGGGCGGCATGCTTTATACTGTAAAGATATAACATCACAAACCCACACAAGGGCAGAGTTTGTTGTGACACAGTTATATTGC
>JAPTYR010000031.1:23833748-23849845 GCA_029814505.1 Siphamia roseigaster | reverse complement strand
GCCTGAGAGGACCGGGCTAACTCATGGCCCGGTCAAAAGTACGTCCCCCAAAAATGTCTCGGAACCAGTGTAGTGGAAACACGCCTCATGCTAAAAGGCTACTTTTTTTGCACAGAGCATGCGTTGCCATGGAGAAGGGGAATCAGCTGTCAGCGGACCCGAGTGTGTGCGTGTGTGTGTGTAAAGGCGAATGGCAGCAAAGGAGAGACTGACCCGAGATGTAAATGAACGAACATTTTATTTAAACATCACGTCAGGAAAAATAAGTAAATACCGGAATCAATTTGTGGCGGGGGGAATTCAAAGTGTGGCGGCCCGCCACACATTGGTCTATGTGTGGGAAACACTGAATAATTATTACAGGTCTGGCCGGGCCTGGTTCAGATAAGATGCAAAGACTGGGCAATGCCCCCATTAATAGACATCCTGCCCCCTGAAATGAAAGTTTCTGAAGGGAAAATGAAAGGGGAAAAGGAAAATGAGGTGCACAACAGTGGAAGCAGAACATCATGTGAAAATCAACATATTTCCAAGCAGAGCCAATTAATCGGTGCAAGTCTGGTTGTCAATTTATTTAATATCTGACAATTATTTATGATTTGGTATTAGTATAGAGTTGATTTTACCTCAATGAAGACATACAATGTAAACTTCATTTATTTCAGATGCAGTGAAATATTCTCTAACTTACACATTACACCTAGTTAAAGTGGATTAACTGCACACTTCTGTTCTGACAGACACAGGAGAATCACTATCAATTGACTTCAATACACTGGCAAAGCTAATTACATTAATGCCACAAATCCGTATTTACCCTGGTACTTGGACTAATGAAAACAAATGTTTGCATGAGAGGAAAAAGCCTTATGCTTCTGGCTAAAATATTTTTTGTAATGATGGCAATAGTAATGTAATACATTCCACACAGATTGTAAATCAAGTTATACATTTTGTATATCACCTTGTCCTATTTGGATTTCTAGCAGAGCTGAAAAAAACTGGCCCCATTTCCTCAGTTTGAATTCTAGTCACAAACTTAACATTGTTCTCCTTTGTAACAACATCATTTTATATACAGTCGCCGTTTAGTCACACATAGACAGAAGTTTGACAAAAATACTAAGTGAGTTTGGGTGTAGAAATCAGGTCAACCCACAAAACTGCCTTTTCCAAATTCCAAATTTATTAGATGACACCTACAGCATCTTTGATAGAGTGGCAGTGAGTTTGGTGGAATAAACTAAAAAAAAAAAAAAAAAAAAAAGCAGAATGGAACAAAAGGTTTCTGATTGCTGTAATATCACAATTTGTTGACTGCTGAGCACAGCTTTGAGAACATGAGTCCAGAAGGTGGAGGGGGAGGTGGATGGGCAACTAGGAGGGGTATCATTTCTTGCCTTAACACCCCCTCCCTATATCTCATGAGACCAGTTAGGCTTGGATTTCCATTTGACAGAAACTGGAAAACCACCATCTGTAATTAGATTACACATAGATAGATAGAATGAGAAAAAAAAAAATCTTGGTTAATTAACTCAAACCATATTCTAATCAAGTCTCAAAACTCCCCTCCTACCCAATTCTGACTTGAATCCTCTTTAAACTCCCAGGGGATTCAGCGTCTTATGCGGCATAAGAGACAGGCACTCAAACAAGATCATTTGACGCTAATTTCCCAAACAGGAAATCACTTAAAGATGTGCCCTGATTGAGTCAACTAAGCATGTGTATCAATAGCAGATGAGAAAATGGAAGTCGCTGAATGCATCTTCCATTTTCTTGTCGTGTATTGTTTTGTGTACATTTCCTGAGATGAGCAGTTCCTGCACCAGGGTGACAGTTTCCGTCATTGTGGAAAACAAGGACAGGGAATTAAATGAGTCCCTTTATAGGAGTGGGGACAAGTGGTTGTGATAACAGTCAAAGAAGTGTCTCAGAAGGAGTGTCGCCTGCCACACTAGCATCTCCATTATCTGTCAACCTGCCAGTCCATCTGTCTGTCTGCCACACTGCTCAGAAGATGACAAACTCCATTTATAAAGGAAACATGTGTCACATGTACTGAGTAATAAGAAGAAAGTTTACCCTAAATGTGGCACACTTATTACCAACTATCCATTGTTGAACATTTTCATCAAATTCTAATTATTACTGCTGTAGTAAAAATAAAGAATTCCAAAGTATTTTATCAAGAGTCTCTCACGGACGGTCAGATTGACAGCTCAATCACGCAGCCATTACATTTGTCTCTCGCTTTGATTAGAAATCCATTTCAAATGTCAAGTCAATTTTTATTTTCCAGAACAAAGCACAGCATGAACAAAAAGGAGAGGACAGACATTGCTGAAACAAGAAGAAAAAGAGATTACATGTCAAACTCTTTCTCCATAGTGTCTGATAATGAGATATCTAGAATGCATCCCTTTCGAAACATCTATTAGTACTTGCAAGAGGACATTTTCTGATGCATTTCTGCAAATCACAACACTGCTGAACTTTGTTTATCGCACACACATTATTGTAATACCTGGACAACCAAAGTTACATGCATCTGAGCCTAGACATTTGACTGGTTTCCAGTGGTAAATGCCTTTGAGCCACATTTTCCCAAATGCATAATTACAGTTACACAGACAAACCTACCAAGTTCGACTTTTAACACAGTGCCAAAAACACACAATTCCAAACATGAAATGGCAAAGAGACATCTAGCTTTTTCAACAAATTTGCAGTGAGCAGGATTTACCAGATCAAAATAGGTCCTCTGGGGCTGAGAACCCATTAGCTGAAAGAGGAGTGTATTAATTTCTAAACACCTGCTCACGCTGTATACTTAGACCACAAAATACAAAGAGCACAGAGGATGTTCTGCACTCCAACAAACAATCAAAATACTACTCCAGCCAACGTGTCTCCCCTGAGTGTACTCATGCATGTGCGTCAGAAGAGCCACCATCATAGCAGCCTGCACCTGCTCTGCCTCAGGCCCTACGAGCTCGCTAAGAAAAGCAGTTTGATGCAGAGATTGAAGAATGAGGAGATAGACTTAGAGATAGAAAGCAGTAGAAACACATCCAGTGGTGTAAATGTCAACAGCTCAGCTCAAACCAACTATTGTGCATTTCAGGACCTAATATGAATTCACTGAAGCTGCATGTTGATCATTTTTGAGCTACCTAGCACTGCAATGCTATAAATAAAATATGTCCCAGTTGTGGGGAAGAAAATAAAACCCAGAACCCCCAGGTAAGATGTTTTGTGTGCAAGTTCAGCTGCAGGTTTTTTTTTATAGAGGTAATGCTAAGAGCTAGCAGTTTTGCCTGTTTGAGAGCTGATACTACAACTGGTCAGACTGTGATGAACACATGCATCGTGTTCAGTGACAGACTCAGGCAGAATGATATCACATGTCCAAATGCCAGCCAGCATGGTTATGTTAGAATAATGTCCCCAGGGCACAGTTGTAAAACGCTGCACTGCCCAGCAGCAACAAACGAGAAGCATTCAGTGTCTGTAAAGTATAATGTATCATTCATTATACTGCAAGGCTCAGCAGTTTGAGTCAGCACCTCAGTACATGCGCTGTACCTTAGCTTCATGTGGACCTAATAGGGCAGCTGAGCTACACTAAACTGTCAAACATACTATGGCAGCATTACACCTGGCAAATACAATTAACAGCAGTTGCTACCTTGTCTGCAACTGAAAGAGACAACATTGTTCATACAACAATGAAGAGAAGGGGGCTAATACATACTCCCAAATGTAAATTTGGAGGCTAATTTCACACCTGAAGCGTTACACCAACTGTTGTGTGCCAACTTAACATCTTTTGTTCCATTGAGTGATTATGTATCTTTTTTTTTACAGCCCTCTTTGGAGCAGCTGGAAGCAGTGGGCATAACAGTTTTATTGTAGAGTACAGAGTAGTATTCATAGTACTAAACATGTTCTGTTCAGCAGGATTTCATCATGCAGAACACCCAGACAGGTGGTGAGGGCAGCAAACACTTTTCAAATGGCCATAAATGCAGATATTACTTAAAATAATGTAACATCACACTAGAGACATTGTGTGGTGTCTGACAGGTCCCTGTGGCTGTGTTCAGCCTCATACGGTATATTTTAACAGCCAAGAACCCGCTGATGGCTGTGATTTCACAGCAGTAACCAGAGCACTCACCAGACTGCTGAACAATACGAGCTCTAACGTGGCCTCTGACCTCAGTCACAGGAATATAGATCAAGGCGAAAGACAGGAGAAGAGGAATAACAGAGCGAAAGTGAGAAGCAAAAGGTACAGTATTTCAGCATGTGATTGATGATAATACTGCAGTTCCCATCAATCATGTCTTATTTGACAAAGGGATATCATTCACTTGTCAAGACAACCATTTTCAATGACACCTCAAGTCAAAACACTAAGTCTACCCTTTAAAATGCACAGATACTCAAGTTTGTTGTGGATATGAATTTGCCACATATATTCAAGGATACGTAAAGATTTACTGCTACCTGAAAAAAAGGTGGGAAAAACAGTGCAGGGAGGATGAAATATATATATCAAGGAAGTGCGAGTAACGTGAAAAAGTATTCTGCAGAATTTGGCTGACAAAGATGTAAAGGATGTTAGACTATGGATGCAAACAACCATGCACAACAGAATGCAACTTTATTTTGGTATGTCAAGGTGAGATGGCAAAAGAAAGCATTATACACAAAGTAGGTGTGGCTTTTATTAAATTCCAACAGAAATGCTAGTTAAATATATAAAATCTATGAGGCACACGATCATTTGAGATAGTGAAGCATGGGAGGTGGACGAGAAAAGGTTGTTCTGTAGTCCTCATTACTGAATCTATCTCAGTCTGCCTGTCAGTCACCACCTGTCTGTCTGCCTTGTTAAGGGAGATGGAATCATGAATCTCCCTTAGGAGACAAGCCCACAGAGGATATGGGAGCACTTCTGGCCCACATTTCTTAACAACTATAAACATATGCCTGACATAAGTACCCCAGTATAAGCCTCATATAAATAAATCCAAACTTACAAGAAGGAAGAGCAGATAAACCAAGCACAGTAGGTTATATTCAGTACCGTTACTCATTCCTTCCTGCAGCAGGTTCAGTTAATACCAACTCACCTTGGACTCATGTACAGCTACGTATATGTTGAAAAAGTTCAGTAAAGATTTCAACAAATTGCAGTGGAAAAACAAGCAACTGGTAATGCTTAGCAACCATGTACTATTGGTGAAATTCAGCACAGAAGGCCAACTGTAAAAATTCATGGTTCCTTCAAGTATTTGGAGCAGGGCTTTAGGATTTTGCAATGTCTTAGGACTTTAATCCATGACAGAAATTGAGAAACGTCAATAGTACTGGGTGAGTTGGCATAGAATGACTGAGCAGTTAAAGCTTTTTTTTAGCTGCCTTCACCACATTCAGCACTGAAGGAGAAGTACGGAGAAATAAGGCCAGAGTAACGGTGAGGGGAACTAAAACAATCTGCACTGGGTTTGGTTTCTGTGACCCCTGGAGACACGCTCTGTTGAGGCCATTTGTTTGTGTCTGCTACACTGTTTGATTGCAAAAACACAACAAGCCACCTATTCCATCTCGAAGAGTGAGGTAGACACAAAGGTGTACATTTATTTTGTTTGCTTCTCTCTTGCACAGTGTGACATTTATCCAAGTGACCAATGGCCATGACAATTAGGGGTTAATTGACTCACTATTTTTTTCACGCTCAATAACCATCAATAATCTACTCAAATACTAGATGCTGACCACTCAAGACCCTCAATTCAAGAAATGGAATGTATAGCCCTGGCTACATGAGGACTACAGCTAAGCCACGGACACACTCCTGGAAAATTGAGCCTTCAAAGAACGGCTTATGAATCCCATCTCTGACAAAAGAAGAGATGGAATTAGTGGGATTTAGGGGCATCAGTATGAGGCAGGGTGGTATTAGTGGTGCTCTTCACACGTCTACATCCAGACTGGATCACAAGCCCTCTTTCGAGCACACTAGCACCAAATGTCTGTCACAACAAGCACTGCATGGGATGGAGACAGCTGCAGGGCTTGAAGACTGCTCTGATACTATGCCTGGCCCACTGGAAGCAGTCCAGTGTAGAGTTATAAAGGAATGTAGGAATCGTGGTTTTGGCAGCTGCACTCTGATAAATGTTGTGAAACAGAGAAAAGTATGCATGTTTTTCAGGACATATGCTCAAGAGATGTGTCTAGTGGCACTGAAAATCCTTATTCAAAACATATTTGAGCTAGCTAATGGATGAAACACTAGCTTTTTGCAGTATATGCAAGGCTGAGTACATAATACAGGAGCTTAACCAGTGAAAAGAATGAAAAGAATAAAGCTTAAATCCTGCAGAAGTCTGTTCCAGCTCATAGAACAAGGAAATGTGTTCCTATTGATGTGGTCCATCAAGTCAGGTCTGCTTTATTCCCTGTGGAGGCACCCACAGCCAGGCACCTCCTGAGCCAAGAGCAGCTGACCACACCCCTGGAACAATGACCTCAATAAACTCAAACATAGGTTCATTTGTGCAAACAGAAGCACTGGGGGGTAAAGGAAAAGCTGTGGCAAATCAAAAATGAGTGTTCTGAGACTTGGAGGAAAAGATTACAAATGGACGGCTGTACACATGAATCAATCTTTGCATTTCCCACTTGCGATCCAAAAATCCATCTCAACTCACACAGCAGATTGCGCAGGACCCAGGAATGAGGATTAATGGGGGCAGAATGGCCCAGTCAGTATTGTTTCTGTTGTATTTTGATAGTGGACTCCCAGGAGTGCCATGTGTACTGCAGACCACTGTGCCATGACAGGAGCAAAGATGGTCTTGCATTCCAGGTAGCTCCTATTTCGGTCCTCCATCTCTGTCCCACTCTCCCAATGGGAAGCAATGGACTGGGATTAACAGAGCAGGTATGGCGCATAAATTTCAGCTGTATTGCTGAGTCGCTGTTCCCTTGCAACACTCCTTACCTGACCCAATCCCAACCCCCCGCCCCTATCTTTTCATGCCCCAGGAGGATGGGCCAGGGGTTTGGCCATGCAGCCACATCCTGTTCCACTCAGCATGCTGGGCCGTAAATACTGCGCAGCACCAGGAACAGCAGGTGTTATCACTCCCTATCATTAATTATCCCTGCTGCATCACTCTAGGGCCTCTCACTCCTAAACTCCACATCTCTATCTCCTGCACCATCTTATTCTCTAGCCTCCATCCCTTCTCCCATTCCAACCATCTCAAATTTTATCAGTGTACACCTTTACAGCAATTCCATTTCTGCTCATTCATATCCATCCATCTTTCCTCTTATTTTCTACAATCCGATAATCAAACCATTCATTTGTTCCCCAATGTATCTCAATCTGTGTCCAGCACTCTCAGCTATTCCCAGGTGATTCCTTCCACCACTGACAGCCTTGCCCACTTTCTTCTCTTCTCAGATGTGTCTTCCAGCACTTCTTTTCACATTCCGACGGGTTTTCCCCTGCTAAAAATGTATTCCAGAACTGCTGTGTTGCCGCCAGCCAGTAGACGTCACGGGGACTGATGGAGCTCTGGGGGTAGAGATAGCCCTTTCTCCCATCAGAGAGCTCATAAATAATACGGAATCAAAAAGGAAAAGCAGCATGAGGAACTCCCTGAGGTGAAAAGCCAATGAACATGGTCAGAGATATAAGAGTGGACCTGCTGATTGTAAAAGCCTAAGCTCACAGAGAGTCTGGCCACAGGAACACTAGCTGGGCGTCCTGTCTTTTTCAGGTGAGAAGCCTTTATGTCAACTGTGTGGAACCCACAAAAACATCTGGCATGACCACAAAACCAAACATTTACTTGCCTGACTCGGTCATTCTGCTGCGAGGCATAAAAGTGAACTCTATGCAGAAGCTGGTTCTGTAATATGACAACACCCAACATATTGTAGATATGTTTGCTGTTGATAATGCAGCAATGACATAAGGACCTGACTATGAAAAGTATCACTTATACACTGTTCTTTTCGATATTTGTGTGAATAATTCATGGACATGTCCAAAGTACAATTGAAGTCAGTGTCTCTTGCAGACAGGTACTGCAAAAGTCACACATCACTCATTAATAATTCATGCCCAAGCTATGCTGGGCAGAGAAAATGTGTAATACAGTGACTGATTTGGAGTTTTAAACAGCATCCGACTAGGTTTTCATTTCAAGAGACTAATTTCAGTGCAGTTTTAGGAAGACAGGCATCTTTTGATTCATTGAGTTAACTTTCTCCCATCCCTACTGACCTTATTTTTAACACATTCCTTTCTCTTACACAAGATGACTAAACTGAGATGACGTGCCAGCTGCTATACACCCACACTGTCTAGAAAGCCATTTTACCACACCATAGCATCACACATGGTGCTAATAAGACTCCTTTTTTTTTAGAAGGACTACACATTTAGCTAATCAAAAGGCTATCTCTGTAGAATATATTGATTGACTTTATCTTACCATTATCAGACACCCAAGCCTGTCAATGCAGGCTCCCTTTCTAAATTCTACAATGTGTAAAGCACACTCCTAGTCAGTTCAGGTGTTAGGAGCATCTCCATTTAATTATGGTACAAGAAAGTTAATCACACAAATCACCCAGGGGGGAAAAAAGATTTGTCATTCTTAAAAAAAAAAAAAAAAAAAAAAAAAAGATTAGGTTTCTGCCAGTTACACAAAGAGAATTACTTTCTTCAATATTTCAGACTGTAACTTTTGAATCTATGTAATCCATTATGAAAAGGTGGACTAGACACTCAGGCTAAATCAATACAATTCGCTTAAGCTTATATCGATCTGCATCAAACTATAGGTGGACGAAAGAGAAGATTTAAAAGCTGATAAACATGTATGAGAAAATTCAAGGACTTTTAGTGTCAGAGCTGTAAACACTGACGCATCCATGGGATTGTAAAGAAAAGTAGAAAGATTTTCTGAATGAAACACAATAGCTGACTATTCAATTCAGAGCATCTGCTATGTGTAATATCTTACTCAAACAATAACCTTGGTTTAAAAAAACAAAACAACAGAATTCAGGGTGAAATGACAATGATGCAGAAACACATGTACACATTACCTCTAGATGTTAAGTAATTTAAAATACTGAACATGGCTTTGCGGTTGAGTGTTTGTTTCTCTAATTGCATGTTCTTGATTTATAGCATCCGACATCACCAACAGGTTAATTCATCCACCTCACACAAAAACAGTAGCCATTCCCTATTTAATGATATCACCCAAATTTAGTGATGCAATTTTAGTGAGATGCTCTAAAGAAATAATTTACACATAAGGGATAATGTTCCTTTTCTGATATTTTCCGGTTGAGCACATATGACTGCAGTGTGAATAGGAATCAATTCCTGCAGTGAAAAAAAATGCTTTTAGTTCTCAAAGGGGGTCTCATGGATGAATTAGGCAAATACACACAGCTACAAAAATCATTAAAGTACCCTCACAGCTTTTATTTTCTGCACTGATAGTTCAATATTGGTTTGGATCATTTGCTTTCATCTTATCTTTAGGAATGACAGTATTCACATTAATGAGACTTGATGTGCAACAACTGACAGATATAAATTAGGAGACATATGTACACACTGAAATGGGGCTAAACCACTACCAGTGTTAATAATAATAATTAAAAAAAATAAATAATAATAATAATAATAATAATAATGACAACTTCTGATACTTTCACTGTGTATCAATTGAAGAGGCTAGATTTAAAAAAAAATCTTATTTCTGTTTCCTCAAAATGTTAAGTTAAAATTATGCATAGAATGGAAAGAAAAGAGTTGCTCCTCGTTTCATTATTTATTTCCCTATGGATCAGTGAATGACTGCCTCTGCAAATCCACTTCTTATAAGACAAGTGCCCCCTGCTGGTAAAAATCCTAACCATGGCCATATTAGTGCTACCAGTTTTTTTATGGACCCCAGATGAGTTTCAGATATTTTCCATGTTGTAATACTCCAGAGCTGAGAAACCGAGCAATAAGAATGAAAAGTATATAAGAAAAATATTTAATACTGAGGACAAGAAACCAAGACAGACATTTAGAAAATCCTAAAATCAGATAGGTGTGCTACTTCATTCTGAAACTTTTAAGGTACATGTCTTACTGCATCGTTCAACCCTCCATGTTGCATTGATTAGGGTTGTTTTCCACACATACACTTAATGGTACATATCTACAGCCTTAGGGATGTATTATATGAATCACTGATACTTTGATTTATTGCCAATGCGGCCCTGCTCAAGGTGTTAAGAACGCAAATTATCCCAAAACAAATGTATTATTTAAGGTGAATATAACGCAATGCATATATCTGGATATACAAACAGTTATACATTGCAGTGCACAACAGCTGGTGACTGTCTTACCCAATAATCGCCCAGACACATCGAAAAAGACAATAAACACATGCTGAGTAAGATCTAAGTAATAAAAATGGAATGGAAACTTGTTCGCCTTCATAAAGTGCCTCTTTGGTTTGACTCCAGGACAGTTCAGAGCTGTTTGGCTGACCTCCATCTATTGCATCTATCATTTGGAGTAAAATCCCACTATAGTCTCTGACCTAGCCCCCTCTTTCCAACTTGTGAGTTGATACAAAACCGTTATTTTTTTCGTGTCAATTGATGCAATCAGACAGACTCACCTTCTTCCGGGGCTGCCATTTCATCATATTTGTAAACCAAAATTGAACAGCATTAAGATATTAGATGAGAATGGAATGTAGATTCAAAGATATCCAGAGCGCAAGTCATGCTGCCTCTCGACTTCCCTCAATTTTGCAGCAAATTTTCTCCAAGAAGCAATGCATGATGATGTGCGAGGCTCGGCTTTGCGGTAGTTTGGAGAGCGACAGCACAGTCAACACAAATCAAACACCGGTTTAATCCACAGTTTAGCCCGGAAAATAAATCAAAAACACATGTTGTCGACTGACAGTGCTTGGAAGAAGAAAATATTTCTGTGCGTAAATCCAAAGTATGCGTCCTTTCTGAACCCACTCCCTTCTCAGGCGTCACGCAGGATCCGTGCCTCCAAGACCAGTCTGATCTCAGTGTGTGTGTGTGTGTGTGGGGGGGAAATATTAATTCTTAAACTTTTGTGTAAACGAAGTCGCCTCTGTAAGTAGGTTACACCATTAGTGAAGAGCGAGACGAAAAGACTGTGTCCAATCTGTCCCATCCAAAGGAAACGATCTGAAGAACAAATGTGTTCCAAAATGCGGAGACATTCATCACAGTGGGTCAAATCTCCAGGAACACAGGCTCCAACACACTTTGGAAAGTATTCGTGGAGAAACAGTCAAACACAGCACGGCGGAGACAGCGCGACAAACAAGAAGATTGCTTGTAGGGGAGGAGGGGTACAACCACCAAAAAAGAAAAAAAAATCCCTGGAATTTCTGTGAGCTGGAAGGATATCCTGATTCCTGCAACAGCAACAAACTGGACTACAGCTCTCTGATGACTTCCTTCCCTGCGCTCCTCCAGCCTTGCAGTTCAGTGATTTGGAGCAGAGGAGCTGTGGAAGTCTGGAGGCTGCTGGGTCATAGCGCCACCGGACACAAACTGGACAGCTGTGCGTCCACATAACTCTGTGTACAGCCAAGAGGAAGGTGTTTGGGTTTGTTGTTCAAGGACACTGTCCAGTTGTCTGTTGTATTTATGTGAACCCGGCTGTGCCAGTTTTACATCATACCCACAGTCAAATCCTTAATGGTTTGAAGCTGCTTTAGTCAAGTTTCAAACTGACCTATTATATTATAAACATAAGCATTGTACAAACATGTTGATTCTTTGAAAATGTAAAAGGCTTTAAAAAATATTATTAGGTAAAGGCATTTATGAAACATCTGGTTGTTTAGTTTCCAGGCTGTATCACATCATTACAATATGTCTGATAATCCATTCATTCTTCATTTATTATCTGAACCCACTTAATCCCCACTATAGGGCTGTGGGTGTCGGTGGAGCCTATACCAGCCTATACCCTGGACATGTCTGCAGTTCATCACAGGGCAGACATACAGAGACAAAAAAAAATCACTCACATTCACACATATGGGGAAATTAGAAGTTTGATAATAGTAATGTGGAAAAAATGACTCATACAGGGATAAAAATAGTACAGGACAACTGAAACTGAAAACCTCTGGAAAGTGATCTTGAGGAGGACGGTCACAAACCATCAAACAAAGCCTCGTTGCTTTTGCCAGAGTGGTATAAAACACTCAGCAGTGATGGCGAGGACTGGTGCAGAGAATGCCAAGATGCATGAATGTTGGAATTGAAAATCAGGGTTTTCACATTAAATACTGACTTCTTAGCTTTTCCTAATTTCAACCTATTGTACTGTTGATAGATATGAACCATCTTTCTGTGCATTGCATTTGAGCCATGTGCTTTATGTTATTTTCATCAGTTTTCATTGTCTGCAAAGAAATACTAAACATACCAATATTTTTCAGGGGATTAAATAGTGATGTTATCAGTCGTTTCTACAGTAAAGACAAATATTAATATTACATGTAATGCTAATGTTTCAAAGTGTAAAACCAGTATGAATGCATTTACTTCGAGAGTTGTTGCTACCTTGAAAACAAGTTTGACACATGAGATACCAAAGAGTATGTACTCAGCTGCTTTTAAAATGTCGATACGCTCAAGCCCTTACTGTGAAAACTCATGATAAAACACTAGACAATCAAGTAAAATCACAGCTCACTGTGGCAGTGATTTGTTGCCTTGGTCTCTATCTGCAGAGACAACTGTCCTTGGTTATTTTTTCTAGGAATAGAATTTTGAATTGTTGCATAAAAGATGCAATATACAAAGGACAGGGAGATTTGGCTTTGGAGCCGTGTTTATGTAAACTTTCCTTCCTTCATCCTGCTGAGAGCAGCTGTCACATACAGTACACTGTGCAATATTTTACTGTGCACTACCTTCAGATGTATTACCCTGGCTGAAGATATGTTGTGACGGTGATTAAAATGAGCAAAAATATACATATTTTACAAGCTTAAAATGTATTTTGCATCATTTAAGTGGTAACAGACACCATGCAATCTCCCTTTCACCAATCACTGCCAGAGCGTCGTGAATCTGTTTCATTGTGTGATCTTTTAATGCTGTCCTCAGTTACTGCAGCACACGCCCAAAGAATTCATCACTGGATATGTGACAAAATTAATACAGTAACCAGACTGCTGTGCATTCATGAGGAATGAGCTCAAAGTAAAAGCGAAGCAAAATTAAGGAAATTGTCGATACAGAAGTGTGGTGAAATCAGTTTAAACAATATGCTCTTGATTTAAATTGGTTTAGGTAATGGAGTCTATGGAGCTGTGACTTGGTCAATAAGGGGTCAGCGGACGACGCGGTCCACCTAGGGGGTCACTCAGATAACAAAAGACGAGAGGGAGGAGGGGACAAGCTGGCATATGGCCTTATGGACAAACTCCTGTTGTGCAGAGTCCACGAGACACTTGGTAATACACATGGATGAGCAGGAACAAAATGCCTGACACTACCTCTGCCACCACAGCTGGCACCGGGGCAGAATTTCATTTTCCACAGTGTCCTGTTGTCAATTGCAGTCATTAAAGCAGAAGTGTAGTGAGACAGCAATCAGCCTTTTGTGTGCATATGTCTACAGATTTTAGGTTTTGATATGTCGCCACAAAATAACCAGTAAATAAAATTACTCTTAGATACATCTCTCCACTTATTGCAGCCGACAGGGTGTTATATGTGCCATGAAAACATAGCATTAAAAGGCTACAATTATGTTCTCCGTCAAGTAAATGTTCTTAGAAATTGAAGCCTCACCTTCTGAAACATATTCACACAAAAGAGTTTTTTCATAAAAGCCATGTTTGATGATCAATCAAAGGCCACTTCAGTGTGCTGTTCAGCAACCGTCTGTTCATACTGAAGCCTGTCATCTGGCATCTCCATACAGAAGCTTGCTCCCTGTGCGTGCCTCTGCTTTCCCAATCAGAGCCGCACAGGAAATCAGACTCCAGCCTTTAGAGGGAAACAAAAAACCCTCTTTCATTTTCCACAACTTGGAGCTGTTTAAAAGTTTGTGCTTCCTTTTCTTGTTCTTGCCAATCATGCCCTCAAAAATGTCCTGACTGTATGTTCTGATCAGGGGTTGGATTCATAAAGAGGAGAGTCTGGTCTGTAGCATTAGCTTTGCTTTAAAATGGGTGTAGTACGAGTTTAGCAGCTGCGCACAAGCATAGACCCCCCTCCCACTCCAAAAAAAGTTAACTAAAGAATGAAGTCAACCCTCCATAGGTTCAGAACTTAAAACAAAACAAAACAAAAAAAACTCATTCTGAGGACTGCTAACAATACTGTGGAAAGAGCAATGACAGGGGAAATAGTTTTAGAGACTCTAATAACACTTTGGAAAGGTGAGTGCCATTGCTTGGCTTAAATCACAAAACCACTCTGATGAAATGCCCTTGTAACACTGATTTTTCCACAGGGTGCATGTTTTTTTTTCTGCTGAATGGACATGGGTTAAGGTTGTGGCTCAGTCTGCCATATTTTCAGTTTAGAGAGTTTTAATTTGACTGGAACACCAACTAAATCTACTTAAGTCCAAAACTAGATGTAGCTCTAAGTCCCTCCCTGGTTAGTTTCAATTCAATTTGAGGCCATTATAGCTGATGAGGATAGTGCAGAAGGATACAAGGATACAGCAGCAAATGGTTGTTTATTAGTCCACATGATGTAAAAAGTGCATCAGCCAGAAGACAGTGGCAGAATATGTCTGGCAAAAACAAAAGCTGTCAGAAATGTTTTTAAAACCTCACAAAGGGGACACACTCAAAAGTGCTCTTGAATATTTGAGGGTGACTCTTTGCTTTTAAGTCACACTGGAGGGATGCTATGCTCAGCGCGGCACGGTCTGAGCATATACAACAACCTTTTAATTACAAGGGCTCGAGTTTCAGGACAATAAATTATACAGACAACACTGAGATATAAACTCTTATGTCACAAGCATGGACGTACTCTATCTATGGAGCAAAATGCAAGCTGTCTGTCCACTGTTATGTAAGGTCTCATTCCCAAGCCCTAATGCTTCGAAATAGAAGGCATGACAAAACAACAAAGAAAATAAGATTCATGCCTGCAAGAGGTTTGAAAAGACATTTGTTTTCCTCAATAGAAATTTATAATCATAAGAATATAATTTACAGTGTCTGACTGATTGCCTCCATAGTAAGACATGGCAGATGGATGAATCTGTTCTAAAATGCCTTACAACATTATAACAATAAAAGTGTTAACCACCAGTGACACCCACCCACTCTGTTGTGCCATACATCAACGAAAACAAATAACTCTCATCAACATTCATTCATTCATTCATTCACCTCTTTAAGTGAGTTCTATTCTTAGATGATGTTGTGTCAGAATTTGGCCTGCTGTGGATTGTGCAGCACGTATATGTGTGTGTGTGTGTGTGTGTGCGTGCGTGCGTGCGTGCGTGTGTGTGTGTGAATTTTTATGGATTTTATTATGTTTTGTATATTTTTCCACATTTTTTATGTTTCTTGGTTATTTTTGTGTGTTTTGTGGGAAATTTGAGTTTTAAAAAGAAGCATGACAAAACAGCCAACCAACATAAAATATTTTGATAATGATTGATCAAACAAATTTGTGGTAGTTAGTGGTTCAGTGGTCGAATTCTTTCCTGCTACCCGGGAGGCATGGGTTTGATTCCCGGCCAACGCACTGTGATTTGCTTTCAACTTGTAAGTCGCTTTGGATAAAAGTGTCTGCCAAATGCATTAAAAAAAAACTAATCCAAAGTATCTCTGTAATTAATCTGATTCAAAATTGTGACAATTTTACAACACAGACAGACAGACAGACAGATAGATACAAAATTGTGATAATTTTACAACACAGACAGACAGACAGACAGACAGACAGACAGATAGATAGATAGATAGATAGATAGATAGATAGATAGATAGATA
>JAPTYR010000031.1:23819215-23829807 GCA_029814505.1 Siphamia roseigaster | reverse complement strand
TGTACAAATGAAAAACTGTAAGTACCTAAGAAATGCATGACAACAGCAAATTATAAAAAGCACTATATAAATAGTCATTTAAAAAAGGTTCAGTGTTAAGTTTCATCTTGTTATTCACCTTATCATAATTGTTTGTGGCCACAGTCACATTGAAGACACTGCCACAATGGTTTACACTGCATTGCTATGATGACCAAACATGCTGTTTAATCACGACGCCTGCAGTGGAAATGCTGCCAACAGGGACGATGTGATGTTCAGTTAGTTTAGCACAAAAAGCAGCCCTGAGAAATGTAGAAATTATTTTAACCTGTACTCCTGTAAGACAAGCATCCACTTTTTACACTGTTACTTGAGTACATAAATGTAATCAGTATTTGAACATTTACTATTGCACTTTTTGCACAAATACATTGAGTATCTACTAACTGGCGGTTAGCAGAATACTTGAAAAACACTCCAACTTCACAATTATCAGAGTGACAATGCAGACATAGCATTGTCTGACCATGTCTTTTTGTTGTTGGTCAGGAGTTGAATTTTTTATTTTCTCCACAACTATTTTAAGTATTATTCTAATAATGTAATAGTATTTTCCTCTGAGTTTAGCTTGTAGATAACGACTAACATTATAACAGCACTGCTAGGCATGCTGATGCCTGAAACATGTCAAAGAAAAAAACATGCATCCTAATGAAGCCTTTGGTGGTTTGTGTCCTGTTTAAAAACTCAAAACACAACAAATGACACCCTTATCTCTGCTCTGTAAATTGTGTGATAATAAAAATGCTATTGAAAGCTCTCTTGCTTTTCAGATATAATGTTTAATCAATGATTCCCCACACAGTGTGATAAAGGAATATGATTATGATCTTTTTTATTCTCACCCTAATTTTCTTTTTCTTTTGGTCATTCAGTTACACTAATGAAGGGTTTGTTTATCCCCTGAAGTTGCTCAACAGTAGAATCATGTGAAGACATTATGCAAAGAGGGGAACCTTTGCTTTAGAGATGTGTTTAATAATTCAGTGGTCTTGGACATGGATGAAACAGGCTCCAGCACATTGTTTAAATCAGACCGGCAGTTAAATAGGCGCTGGGGTTTGACGTCTGTGGCAGGATCAATAATAACAGTGCTGCCACATACTCCGACGCATGAGGCAAAGATCCTGTGTGGTCCACATCAGTCTCTATACTAAACATAGAGCAGGAAAAGGACAATATATTGAAATGTGTTTGTGTCTATCTGCTTCCATGAACACAAATACACACATGCACGCACACATTTAAAAAAAAAAAAAAAAAAAAACATGCTGCGGTCAGACCCACCCATCTGTAGTCCCTCATTTAGAAAACCCCAAAACCAAACTCATGACTCTCTTTTTCAATTACCTTTCTTCCCACCATCTTCACCACACCAAATCTATCTAAATTCTCCCACAGTCTCTTTTTTTCCCCTTTCTCTCTCATATCAAACGTATCCATGTGTTACCATCACAAAACACACACCCACGTACATGCACAATCTGGGAATCATAACAAGCAGACTGAAGTATTAAAGGCACAATTTATGACTGATGATGTCTTCAACAGGCTGCAATTAATAGTAAATAACTGCGCAAATATTTTACTACTTTCAAGTTTACTCTTTGGTTACAGTGGTTTTTCAAATATAAACTTATTAAAATACACGCTGAGCCAGAGAACACATACCCCAACCGTGATCAACAAAACATTTTTCCTTTCGCTGATCAGGCTATTATACCTCAGTAGCTGATGCTTATTATACCAGTATTGGCTTTTCTTAGCTTTACTAATCAAACCCTGTGAGAGAGCTTCACATCTGAAATCAGGAGAGAGAACTAAAGCACAAAAGTGTTCAGTAATGATGAGCTCCTGCCTGAAGAAGAGAGACGGTGTACATGAACACAATGTTGTTGTATTGAATCTCGCCAGCCGCCTCATTGGTTAACTGTAGTTTTTGGTCACTGCTGTGAAGGGATTAGGGTAGTCTACTCCTTAAATCACTCTGACTTAAGATCAAAGGGTTAAAGCAGGATTAGGATTAATCTTTCTTAGTAGAACAGGTGTTAATCCCTTAAATTAGCAATGTAGCACAGGCAGTCCTCTCTTTCATCTCAACACCTGACTTATAGGTTGGAATACAGACGGCTTATGTACAGTCAAGTAGCAATGTTGTTACCTTACTTGAATTAGTTGTTCTCCCTCACCCTGACCACTCTGATAACAGGCCCTCCTCTAATGCATCAGCACGATGGCTTCATTTACATGCAACCAATGTTCTGAAAGTGGCTGACTCAAACAGCTGTGCTCTCTGCTCCCTTTGAAACAAGAGTTACATAAAAAAAAAAAAACACTTTTATCATTTGTGATCCTTTATTAACAGATGGTTAAAAGGATATCCTCAGGCAAGAGGCAGCAGGTATTTCTACAAAAATAAAACAGGCTTGTGCTATTGATATGTCCACCATGTAGTGGTGTTGTAGCAGCAGAAGAAGGTAGTTGTAGGGGGGTTTGACTCCACTCCAAGGACAGAAACACTCCAGTCCTTTCCCATCAAACTCCTCAACACATGCTGTCTCTCACCCCCACCAGCTTTCTCCCCTGCTGTCAAACCTCCTTGTCATCGGTTTTACTTTTCAACTCAAATCATCTTCATCTCACTCCAGCCCAGTCTCGTGTCAGGTAAGAGTCCACAGTGAAACGCTGGTAGAGAGCGGGAACAAAAAGACATTTTTATGCTGATGCTATTGCAGAAAACTTTGGCTTTCCAGCCTGAACACTAAATACATCTAATTAGCATTTTGACTATAGGTGGAGATTCACCGGAGAAGAAGTTGTTTCCTGCAGTGCTGCTGTCTGCTGCCACAGTCACCATCTTGGTCAAGTGGGTTAGCCCCAGTCTGATTCCCCAGTCCCAGGCTAGACCCGGCCATCTGTCTGGACTGGTAACAGCCGGCCACTCTCCCCTGCCAGCCTACTGAAGACAGGAAGACTCCCCAAGGAAGGTCAGGCCACACTAGGATGATCAGGAAAAGAGACAGAGCAGGGGATGTACTACTGGGAGGGGGCGAGGACTGACAGATGAAGTAATGGATGAGAGAGAAAGTAAGAGAGAGACTGTAAGAGACAGAAAGGACACAGCTTCCTTTAAGCTGCTACCCTCAGAGTGACTCGATGACTGATGAAACCGTCTGTCTCTGCCTTTACTGTGTGTTTCTTCATGTCTCTGTGTGTCTGAGCATGTGTGCACGCATGAATACAACCCAGCTTTTCTCAAACACATCATGACAGCTCACAGTCGGAACGAGGGCTTCATTTACCCACAATTCACCAGTAATTTTCAGAATCACAGCAGGACTTCCAGTATAGATGACCATTTGGAAGGTCATTAGAGGAGTGGATAGAAAGAGCCTACAGCGCTTTGAGAGACATGTCGCTGTTCAAGACAAGTTGTGAGCAGTATAAACTTGTTTAATGTTGGATCATCCTCAAAATGAGGTGGGCATGAGAGAAAAATGTGAATCACCCCTCCCGCTGAGTGTTTTTCTCCACAGCATTCTTGTCATTGTAAATCACACTTTCTTTGCCCATCCATGGTATGTTGGACAGCATGAAACACGCAGTTTGTTTAATGTAGTTTGTGAATGTATAATGAATGTAATAAATGCTGCATACAAAACAGTACTTATGGCCTTGTTAAACTGCATGAAACCATGTTTATATGTTGCGTCTCTTCTAGCATTCTCGTGCTCTAAATATGACCTCAGAGTGTATGGAAATTAAGCTAAAGGTAGTTGTGTACCCATATTAATGCACATGCATTCTGAGGTGAACTTAAAGCTTTTACAAGAGTACAAAAAAAACAGTATTGTGCTTGCTGTTATAAATGCAAATGCAGCTGTTAAGGACATTTTATTTATCCAAAAGAAAGCAAGATTTCAAATAAGTGTAAGTACTGAACTTTTATATTCTCAGAAACTGCAACAAAGCAAGTGCAGCAAAGTTTTTGTTACTAAAATAGCTCTGTTTTAAATTTACATTTATGGAGGAAGCTGCATAGATTGTATATATAAGGAACAGAGTTAAGATAGATTTTTTAAATTTGGACTCCCGCTATGTATGTTCAATCCTGGGAGCTGGAAGTGGCTCTGAACAAAAGGGTGCAGGTGTAGAGCAAGTAAATTTCACCAAAGTTTTGTGCATTGTCTTCCTAGGGTAGAAGACTGCAGCTACAATTACACTTGCGGACCAGGAAATTCTTCAATAATAACATAGAACATATTAGAGGGTTAAATTACATTGAATAAGACCACACTGACCCAGATGTGACTTTGGGCTCGTTTTTAAAGAAAACAACTGCATAGCTTTTTTTGGACGAAAACCAAATTAACTGAGAGAATGTAAGGCACATAGTAGCCACAAAGGAATCCATAGGAAACTGTGATGGCGAATGCTGCAAGATAGTGCACTCCTTTATTACATATTTATATATCCTTATGAACCTGCAATCCTAGAATGTATCAGTTGCAGAGCATGAAACATTAATGACCTTCAGATCCTGGTTGATGTGTACTGATGTTACTGAAGTTACAGCTGCTACGCCATGTGTAAATATGCACAGTAGTTCAGAGATACTGTAACACAGCCAACAGACACCAAAAAGAATATCAGCACAAATGTTTCTGCCACATCAGAGGTATATTCATTGATACATAATGTTATTCTGGGTGGCAGGCAGCAGTTAAATACATTTCAGATCTGTGTGAATGACATTAATAGACATAAAATACTATAGATGCATGAATATTGGTTTGATTGTGTCATTAAAGTCTGAGGATTTTTTTGCTGTTTTCATTATGAACTAATCAGTGCAATGAAACCCAGAGAAACAAACAAAACACAACAAACCCTGATGAAAAATGAGGGCAAAATGCACTTAGGTGCAAAGCATTATAGCTTTGTTTACTTCAGCATATTTTTATTGAAAAATCCTATTTAAATATGTGCAAAAAAACAAAGCACTGTAGATGCAAACACAGCACAATTAGCGGGCACAGTCCATTCTTCTTCAATCTGGCCTTTAATATTTTTAGAGAGAGGTTCCGTATAAAACTATGGGTGCCAGTTTTTTTTTGTTGTTTTTTTTTTTTGTTTGTTTTTGTTTGTTTTTTATAGCCAGCATCTAGTGGCATCCACTTGGCTGATATAATTACAGGATAGACTTAGTGTCTCGCACTGGGAAGTTCATTGATGTTATAGCACATTTTTTTAGCTTTTGTAAATAAATTGACTGAGATAAAAGCTAGTTCTAAACAATAAAGAAGTGTTTCCATCATCAAAATGTCAAAATAAAAATGAGCATTAGCAGAGGTTTTTCCTTCCAGTGTACATTGACCTTCAGAGGCCCATCTGCCTACCTCATACACTTACTCAATACTGAGCAAATGCAAATGTAAGTGTAAAGCCACAGTGCAGCTGAGAGGAGCAAACATCAGCAATTTTGAGAGTAGGTTAGTCTCTCGCTGACCCTCATTCTTTCTCCACTCTCAGTCTCTCCATCTCTGTCTCACAGTCTCCTTCCCCCCGCCCTGGCCAACCAGGACTTCTCTGTCCTTCATCCTCATTCTATTTCATGCCTCGTCCTTCTCTTGCTCAGTCCTCATCCATCACCACCCGCACCCGGCACTGCATAGCCCCCTTCAGTATCCAGCCTAGCCAGATACAGATACAGCTTTCACTGGGTCTCACTGCTGACACACTCCCCTGTGACTCATCACTTTATCTGACTCCATTTTGCATTTATCACATCACAACATCTTTATCCTCATCCAACTAAAACACTTTAGGAAAACAGTGACTTCAATCACTGTTGTTTTATTTCGAAATTATGTCATTCCCTTTTTTATCAAAGCACTTAATAAAGATTTGTGGCAACTCATAACTAAGGCTGTGCAATATTGAGATGCATGTAATGGTTCTTCGTGTGACAATGAATTATTTGTTGGATTTATTATTAGTAGAATTAAATCACTTCACACGCCATGAAACTGAATCAAACCCAAGACCAAAAGACTCTTAGCACACAATCACCCTAAAAAAAAACAAAAAACGTTTTACTTTATTAAAAGAGCACAACGGATATTACAAAACACAATCCAGAAACTACAGTTTTAGAGGAAAAACATCAAGGAGCCTTATCAGACTCCAAATCACGACACAGCTGTTTTCAATGCTGAGACGAAAAGATTCATGACATGGGAAAGTTAACAGCGACACACACACACACACACACACACACACAGAGAGAGAGAGAGAGAGAGAGAGAGAGAGAGAGTGAGAGGACTAACACCCTTTGCAGTAACTTTTCTAAACAGTATAACTTTATCAGAAATATTTCTGCACATGTTCATTTGTGTAAATGTACTCATTTTGGTCTCTAAAGGCTGTTTTGTGTTTTATTTTCTATTTTAATGTAAGAGGCTGCCCATAATGTGTTAACTTCAAGCCAAAGTGTGCGATATTTTCCTTAAAAACACTGTAAAGACTTTGAAAAATGATCCTCCTCAATCATACCATTTGACCCTCTGTCAGTGTACTGTGCTATATTTGCCTGTAGTGACCTTGCCTATATTGTCCCTTTATTGTCTATTTTCCATCTGTTGTGTTTGGGACATCTTTAAGACTTGACCTTCAGGCAGTGTGTTTGTATCTCCACACTATTACAGCATCAGGCAGCATATGTGAGAACAAGATTAAAAAAAGGAATTCTGGGTACTATTCTTCTTACACTGTCTGTCTGAGAGAAAACCTCAGGGTCAAGCTCATACACGTACCTTTAACCTATCATCTCTTAACAGACTGGCCTGCAATACACACAGGAAACTTGTGCTTCAGCTGTATTTTGCCAGTAAAACATTCTTGTAGACGTTTGCAAAAAAAATGGCTGTGTTTTTAGGATATAACTGTAACGTAAAACAAGTGGTATCAGGCACAACAAACCCCACCCCTCAAACATATTATAGCATACTTTGGCAGCAATCCAGCTGATGTCATCATTTCTATGTCTGTGCTGATGTCAGCACAGACATAGAATTTTGGCCATTATAAATATGTGGGGAAAATATTTTTTTAAAAATTATATACAATTTGAACTTTTACCTACTTTTCCCAAAATGTAATCACACCTTTTTTGAATTACTGGCAATCTATAAACCTAAATTTGTTATGAATTCAACCAATAGTTTTTTCTGCTAAAGTAGCCTAATAACAAACAAACAAACAAACACACATACATACATAAAAACAAACAAACAAACAAACAAACAAACAAACCAAACCAAACCAAAAACAATACCCTTTGCCTCCCTTTTAGGGGGTGGGGGCTAATCATGTTTATTTTTTGTTTCACAGCTTTTTTCTCAATTTGCCTTTCACTCTCTCTCCATTCGGTCTAACCATTCCTCTCTTCATCCTTCACTGAATGAAGCCAAGTCTGAACAGTTCTGGTTACAAAAACAAGGTAGGAGGTTAAAGATCAAAGTTTAGAGGTTAAAGGTTAACTTATTTTATTATCCCCATAGAGAAATTCAAATTTTACCCATCTGAAGACATAAACTCACAGTACCTAGCATTAGCATGAGCACACACATTAGGAGCTGTCATCTACCATGTAAACCACATCTTCAGCACTAGGGTTAGGGTTACCAACAGGAAAATTAAGATACATGTACCTATTTTAATGGTGGTGGAAACCGGAGCACCCAGAGGAAACTGGAACAAACAGGTAAACTCAACACAAAAAGGCTCTGGTCAGATTTAACACGATGAAACCCAGAGTCAAACCCAGAACCTTGTTGCTGTGAGGCATAAGTGAAGGTTCCAGGTTGTTACATACTTTACTTCCAAGTAAAAACACTAATGAACAAGAAGGATATTCACAGTTAAACTATTGTTTGCCTCAACACAGTCTTACTAACAAAAAAAAAGCTGAAACATTTTAAAATGTATTACGTTTAAGTAAAACTTTCAGTATATTTTGATAAAAAATTTTAATCATTTTTGGTCAGAATTCACAAATACAAGTGGTTGAGATTTCAGGGCATCCAAAACTTAGTAACTCAGTGTCATCAACTGCCCTTTTCCTATAAACATGCCTTATTTCAGGACTGTTTGATGTGGTGAGAGGAAAGGCCAAGGGATGATGTAATGCTGATGAAAGCTAAGTTTGAAAGTTGTGGAGTTTCCACGCTATGTCCCAACGGCAGCTCCCACAACCAAGATCCTCTCAAAGGGGCTGGGCATCCCTTAAAACTCCCCCTGAGGAGCACAACAGATGTGGAGATGCACTGTGTGCATCAATCATCTATTGTGTTTCATCACACTCACCACACAGTGTGTGGTCTATGTGAAGATAAGCAAAATGACATCATCCACAAGAGTAAACAACTATGATCTCCCTGATTTTACTCTACATGAATGCTATATGTAGCTAAATGACAGGCATAAAAGCGTGCAAAATGATTGAGGGCATGTTTGTTTGTTTTTTCAGTTGTGATCCTAGATGTTATGATGAACAGCACAAAATATAATTAGTATGGAAAACTAATCACTGGTTACTAATCTAGGTAATTCATCATAAACTACTTCACTAGTACTTCAGCACATGATTTGACAATCTGTAACACTCACTAAACCTACAAGTTGTAGAACAATGTGTAAATCTTTGATACATGCATGCAGATTACATTAAAAGTGGATTATGTGCTCATTAACACTGGCACTAAATTTATTAACACCTTGAGATATAATCAGAAGGTATGATAACATTTACCGCTGCTTCACTGAGTGTTGTGATGTTCATTTTCACCTTCCACTTATGCAGAGTGATTCACAACAGGCAGAGCACAAGTGGTGCTTGAGATGCAATTACTATAGTAAATGGCATCTCAACAAGAAGTGGATTTAGGGATAAAAAGAGGGATTTTCTCATCAAATGTATTCACCATTCACACATTGCTGTTCAGTTGGTTTTATCAGAAAACCTGTGAACTGGGGAAGAATATGACTTGGAAAGAGGGTAAATAGAGGAAGTAGATGCTTTCACACCAACAGTCAAACCGTGTGACACTGCGATGATCTGTGAACGCAAATGCGAATTACACTTCTTAAATCTGACATTAATCTTAGCCATAAATGCTCTGTGTATTCATGCTGTAACTATTGGTTGAACTGAAGCATAAACGACTGCTTCTAAGCATGAAATACTGACTGCTTGGGTGACTGGAACAGTGTGGACATCCTGGGCATAAATGTACCAGAATGAGGAGCAAAAGGTGAGGGAAATCTGTGAGACCAATGTCATGCTGAAAATGGAAACTGTTTAGCAGAGAAATATGTGGTGAAATAAAAGCAATCATAAATGTTGACCTGATGACCATGCTGTAAGGTTGTTTTTGTGAGTACCTGTTCATTTTGGCAGGCAAACACCGATATGCATGCATGTTTAGAGGTGGAGGATAGTAATGAGATAGCCATAGCATCACCCCAAAGTTATAGTTTGATGCTCCAGAGGTAGTGTTTCATTGGAGGCTTCTTACTATGCAGATCCAACCAGTTCTCTAAAGAGGATAACTGGCTTTGCAGCACTATCAGCCCATCCAGATGGTATACAGGGCAGCTTTGACAGTCCAGAACAAGCTCTCCAGCTGCTCTGCCACCCCCAAATCTCCCTGACCTAAATCTGCTTCTCCCAAGCAGAGAGAGGAGAAGAGAGCTGACGACTGGACACCTTCAAATTTCACATTCTACACAGCATAATTAATTTTCTGTATTAAACCAAATCCAAGCCAAATGAGACAATCACATCATGAAACAGGATGCAATGCTGACACAACCCAGAATCCACATTTAATGGTACACTGATGTGACAAAGTACATAATGTCTTTTACCTCTACATTCAACATAGTGTGGGTGATAGGGCTACAGTAACAGTGTATATACCATGATCCAGTAACTGTGTGAATACAATGATCAAATGTTTCTAAATTACCATAACCATCCTCAATCCTATTTGATCATTTTATTCTTTTACTTTCATGACATCAATTGCTGTTCAGAAAACTCCATGTGTTGTATTTGTTGCCTTTGTGGTAATTTCATACCTGCAGCTGTGTGGAAAATGCCAAATCAAAAATGACTAATATTACAGTACTGTAAAGAGTATGATTAATGATGCTACCATATGAACTATTCTACTATTCTTAACTCATAAATATGGTCACATCATGCAAACGTATACATAAGCATAAACCTTTTAGATGTACTGTGTTCCATTAAACAGTCAGAGAGGATTTCTTTCAATGAAGAAACCTCTTGAAAAGTCTCAGAAAAGAACATACAACGTATTACTACAATTATCCATCCAAAAGGCATGCACTGATAGGTTAATCAGTTAATATAAATTGCTCATAGGTGTGAAAGTCAGATTGATTGGGTGTTTATATTTGTCAGCCAAGGTGTACCTTGCCTTCACCCTTAAGCTGCTGGAATTCAGTGACCCCACAACTCT
>JAPTYR010000031.1:23806735-23817949 GCA_029814505.1 Siphamia roseigaster | reverse complement strand
AGACAAACAAACAAACAAACAAACAGACAGACAGACAAACAGACCCGAAAACAATACCTCCTTGGCGGAGGTAATAACATAGACAAGAGGCAGGGGGATGGTACCCATTTCATACCATCAGCCACATTTTCACACTTCAGAATTCATAAGAAAGGAATGCACAACATTAATGCACACAAAACAAGTGCAAAACAAAAATATCTGTAATTCAGAAAACACCTGCAAATATGGAATTCACTGCAAACTGTGCTGCCAAGCAAATAATGCTTATGTTGTCCCTGTGTCATTTGCTAGAAAATTTGGAGATATTCATACATTCAGTGCATAATCAGCCACTTTCTATACAAATAAGCTTTGTTGCAAAACCTGTCTAACTCACAAAAGACCACAGTTTGCCTGGTACAATTATCGCTCTCTGACAGCTTGTGTTAGCTGAGTGTAAACTCACCTCCGAGTCATTCTTTCTCTCTCTGTATATCTCTCCATTGCCAAACCTTCAAGTGCATGAACAATACTGAATCCATGTTTTATCATATAAATTGCAAGATATTCAGTCAGATATTGGAGGGATGAGGTTGATATGAGCATTATCTTGGAGTTTTGATACTTAAATATGAAAAGTAGAATCAGACTGGTTTATTACATGCATATCCATATATCTTTATCCTCCACTTCCAGAGTGATCCAGACTGTCAGATATTAACTTAACTCTGCTGTTAATGAAGTTACAGGTGTTGCATTGTGCTTAAATGTGTAAAGTAGCACAGTACATGTAGCAAGAATGTTGATTTAGTTGTGGACACCCCTGTATACGTATCTGTGCTTATTACACATGTAATCTGAGGGATTTTACTGTTCTTATGATGGATCAGTCTAGGGCTGAAATGAAGCACTTCAAATACTACAAACTTATGGGCAATGTGTTTGCATCATCATATCATTTGCACAAAAATCTTTGTGAAAAGTGAAAAAAAAAAATAAAAACAACAGAGTAGATAGCAGGGAAAACGTGTGCAAAAATTCACAAGCAGTCAGTAAATCATTCCTTTGTAGATTCAGTCCTACCCGTTTACCAAAAATGACAAAAAACAAAACAAAACACTTTAAAAAAAAAAATGTATGCATAGAACAGCCACATCATTTGCTACTGTGTTACAACATACCATATGTATAAACTGTCAGATGGGTGTTCATTTAAACTCATGACTAACTTTTAATTGAATTTACATGATGGGGGTGGGACCATTCTTGTGGAGTTTGAATGTTCTCCTCACGTCTGCATGGATTCTCTCTGTGTACTCAGGTTACCTTCCACCATCCAAAGACATACGTTGATAGTTTAATCAGTTAATCTAAAAAGTACCCATAGGTGTGAATATGAGTGATTAGTTGTTTGTCTCTATATGTCAGCCCTGTGATGAAGTGGTATGTCCAGAGTGTACCCTGGACATGGGACAGGCTCCAGTGACCCCCGCAACCCTCGTAGGATAAAGCGGATTCATATAATGAATGAATGAATAATTTACAACAGCTCACAATGTGTCAGTGTGTGATGAAGGGATGTCATATGTTTTTACATTTAACACATACAAGTCATATTACACATTTGTCCATTTTCAACAACTAATACAATTTCAGAATGAGGAACGCATTCACAGTCCTGCTCCTGTTGGGGTTTGTATAATCAGTCCAGATGTGTCACATGATACCAGATTTAATCACCAAAAAGACATCTGCAATCCAGCCCTCAATGTACAATTTAGGGAACCGAGAGTCTTGCAAGATGGTGAACCGTAGCTGTCACAATCAAGCATCAAGGAGTGGAAGAGTTGAGGAGGAGAAAAATAAGAGATTGAGAGGAGGCTCTTATGTCTGCTTTATCAAACCATAATCAGGCTGATGGTGTGTCGTCTGATTATTATTATTAAAATAAATATCTGGCCCATTCTGAATCCAGGATACACTCAAGCTAAACAATAGAATCAAACTCTGTATAAATACATTTTTAAACATATTTTTCCTTTGCAGACTCATCTCTTAAAACCCCATCTTTATTTTCACTGTGCTATGGCATAAAAGATACAAGACATATTTTGAACGATACTGAGGCAGGATAGTTCAGGGGAATGACAGTTCAAATATTTTAAAGAAAGCATTAATGAAACCTGGTCTCTGGTGTAAGATAACTACATTTGTGTTCATTTGGATTGCAATGAATGATAATACAAATTATAATCTGACAAGGTCTCAAAATACTACAAATGACCTAGTCAAGGAGAATGCAGCGAAAACGTGTCAAGATATATTAGAAGCCACCATCTTACCAACATTGCCATCTGACAAACACATGCCTGGCATGGAGCCCAGAGGAGAAGGAAAGACAACAGATGCCATCCAATGCATACTACCCCTCCTCTGTAAGCCTTGGTAGGATACATGAAAAAACAAGTGCACTCTCTAGAGGAAAAAAAACACTTCCCATGCACCACTAGGTCATCCATGGAGCAGCTATAGCCATACATTCCCAGACACAAACATTTATTGTGCATATGCTATGTCTTTCTTTAGTTCCCAACACAAACACAAGAGGTGGAAGGAATGATCTATCATCTCAGGCGTCAGAGAAGGTTTTTATATACAGTGTTCTGTCACCTGCCTCCTTGTCCACTGAGCCAAAAGAAGGTTTCTAAGAGCATTATTAAGAGAGACTACAAGAGAACTTCAAAGCCAAACATTTCAGCACAGTTTGGTGGGTGGAGGCTGTGTAAATTATACCTTATGTTGTTGTTAGGTCAGTGCTCCAACTTCAAAAGGTATTTCTCTCTTTTCATTGTATCATTTACAAGTTTGGTGGAATATTTATTTAAGTGAAGAGAAATGAGCTAATCAAATAGAGGTGTATGAAACTGGAAATTCTGATGCAGGATACGGTGTTTTACACTATGACTAAGTAAATGGCACTAGATGGGTTTTTAAATGCAAAATCTTGTAAGAAAAACCATATAATGAGATGACGGATTTTGCACCTCCTCCAAAAAATAGTACTGTAACGTTAAACACAAACATCATCTTGGCTGGGGAAAATCTTTTTAACACCCACCGCCAACTGAATATAGACTACTTTTAAATTGGAAATAGTGTGAAACAGAATAGCTTCATTCAGCTGCTGCAATCCTGTGCAAATTAAGAGAAGTGATGTGCAATTACCACCCCAATAGCCAGTTCAATAGTCACAATTGCACAGTCCTGGCTTTCACTCCTCGACAGAAGTTGACTATAGAAGTCCACATCTGCAAAGACAAGACTGATGAAGCAAAATGGGTAATTTTTAAAAGGCCTTTGGGTTGACATAAGGCAGTTAATACACAGTGGGGGGATAAAAACCACCGTTGGAGAAACTCTATTGATGTGTTTGACAGTAGCATCTGGGCTAATATTGATCAGCTATTGACTGCAGCTTCCTTCCCAGTTTTATTTTCCACAGCACTCAAAGAGCTCACTACAATTGTTCACACAGAAGAGGAAAATACAAAGCATACTGACAACTCAAAGGGTCGTGTTCTCTAGAAATGCACAAACCTCAACTGCCACCGGCATTGATTATCAAACTATAGCACTACGTACAGAAAATCGATGATCTGGGGGTTTGTTTGAACAAGAAAGATACTAAACGGTTTATAAGGGAGTAGATACAGTGGCGACACAGCAGTCTTAGTCACCATTATCAGCGGTCCATATCAATATAACTCATCTATATCTCATCTACAAAACCTTCTCTAGACAGATGGAGATACAGCAGGCCCTCTGTACTGCAAATAAAGTGTTCCCTCTCAAAACATGTTTGAAAGCACACAGCAAAAAATGATGGAGCTACTCATTGACGAGCATGCCTTTCACATCATATATCTATTCTGCAAGTTAATATTGTGAAGTAAGAAGGAAATATGATGTAGCTGAAGATGGCACTGCCGCCACATTTCTCTCGCTCTGTCTCACTCAATCTTGTCGCCTTCTTCTCCATCAGGACACTGGTGCTTTTACACTTTGCTGTTGGTGCACTCACTGCTCACCCCTCAGACACTGGGTTTTTCAACAGGAGACCGAAGCTAACCAAATGGTGCGTGAAATAAAATAGTGACACACGCCCCAATGAAACCTAATAAGACATCACATTACAGAGATGAGAAACTATATGATTACCATGGCAACTGTGAGGCACACAGCTAGAGGGCTGGCTGGGTGACAAGAAAAGACGGGGTGGAGGAGAAAAGAACAGGGGGAAAAAAAAGGCAAACAGGAAGGAGGAGATTTGTAAAGAAATATGTACGAGGAAATAATAGAACAGAATTGACAGAAAGCTTATTGACAGAGACTACTCCCCCTGAGTGATGAGGGTGCAAAAGACAGCATTATCAGCTAGTCTCTTCTGTCCACACTGTCACATAACACTCCAGTTCACCATTTCTCCTTGACACTGTCAATGCTAACCACTAATTAGTGCAGAGAATAATTCCACTGTAAGCCACTGCCATTCTCAAACAAATGCTTGATGAGTGGCAGGATTAATTGGTGTACTAAGCTCAAATGACCCCCTCATTTATGCTCTTATTGGTCCAAACGCTAGTCTGTATGTGTGAGCAAATGCCCATGTAAAAGAGAGAAGTGACACATCCTTTACGTCTGCTCTGTGTTTTAGTAACTGGACCGTGTTCATGAAGTACTGAAACATTAAAACCCCATCTGTGCTCCTATGTTTACTTCATTCATTATCTTATTCAAATATGTCATAAATAGTCTTTAAAAAAGAGTTCTGAGATGGATTCTAGGGAGCTGAAACTGCAGTAATAGTATAATTTTGTGCATGCTGCACGTGAAGAAATGCCGACTGGGCGTCTATGAAATCCCAGCCTTTCAGTGGCAGCTGTAAGCCGTCTGGGGGGGCAGGAGGGGTTTACAGTGTGGACGGCGTAATTTTGAGCATCTGGAGCAGCAGGCAGCACTACACCGCCTACGACCCGACAGATCAGAGTGACACTGCCAACAGAGGCACCACCACCCAGCTTATTTTTGAAGCAGCTGGTAAAGGAACAGGAGGCTAGCTAAGGTAGCCAAGCCAATTAAAGCTCTAACAATAAGTGGAAAAGAGAAGGAAGGTGAGAATCAACGTGAAGTGAACAAGTGAGAGAAAGTGAAAAAGGCTGAGTGTGGAATCAGGAATCAACACACTTAGGGCCCTTTATTTACTTACAGCAAGCCAATGTAAGTGGAAAAAATGTCTCTGTTTGTACAAAATGAGAAATAAAATTGCAAATGAAGCATTAAGAGTGTAATTGGTGTGTAAGACATAGACTTTATCTGAGTAATACAGTTAATTCTGTAGTGGACTGTGAAGCAGAGGGACAAACACAAACACATAAAAAAAGAGAATTAAAAATCCAAACCTAATTCATTTTTGTCACAGCCTGTTGTAGAAAGAATAAATATATGTGATGAAATGTGTACTTGCAGTGTTAATCATGGAATTAATGAATGAAAATAAAGAAAATAAGATGTTCAAAAATATAGTTAATGGTAAACAATGAGATGGACATTATTAAAACATTTATGTTTACTATTAGTGATTATTTATTGTTTAATATAACCTTTAAGGAATTGTTAATGATTTATAATTTGTTTGTCTTTGACATTTGACCTTTCTGTTCTATGCAGTTTTAATCTGTATTGTATAGCATAACTGGCTTCTTTGTTATATGTTTGAGTGTAAGACTGTGCAGTTGAAGCTCGCTGTACGAGTTGAATTCGTTCCATGACTGAGCGTCTTTTGTAAGTAAGTAAGTAATCTTTATTTATATAGCACCTTTCTCAGACAACGTGTCACAAAGTGCTTCACAGTAATTTGTACACACACACACACCAGTAGGTGCTGCCATGCAAGGCGCTGTCTATCCCTACTGGGGGTAACGTGGGGCTCAGTGTCCCGCCCAAGGACACTTTGGCATGTGGCCAGCCGGAGCTGGGATTCGGACCGCTGACCCTTCGGTCATTGGACGACCCGCTCTACCAACTGAGCCACAGCCACCCCAACCACAAGAGGAAAACAAACTATGTGTTTAATCTGTTTTGGGAAGTTTAGTTCTGTAGGGATGCCATGAGAACCCATACAATACCATGTGATACCATGATGGAAAAAAAAAAGTCAACACTTATTTTATTAAAAGGGAAAAACTTATGCCTGCGTTAGAATCGGTAAGACAATCGGTAGGCTACTACTCTTCCAGAACAAATGGGGGCAGTACACACCGAAAGTACACATACAAAAAGGTAGAACAGCTCTGAAAGAATGGCTGCAAATGCAGTAAATGCTTTGCTTCGTCTAATGGACAAAAAAGGAGCCAAAAGTCATGTGTGGAAGTATGTCAGGCAGACGACCATGATGTGGTTATAGAACTTGTCGCAATTACATCAAAATGCTTTAAATATAACAGCCTACTTCGCATGTCGCAAACGGAACATTCAGGTTGGCCAAACTCATAGCGCAGCGGAATAAAGTGTATGCGGTTTCCTTGTAAGAGATCTGACTTCTGACTTGTTGTCAGAAGTCAGATCTCAGAAATAAAGACAGTCAGAAATATCGCTTCATCTGCAGTATCATGGTAACAATCAAATTCTGCCGTTTTGGATTGTGCCAGAATGACTCGTGATATTCTCATCGTGATCACATGATGGGAGTTTTTTTTCCCAGTTCTTTTCCAAATCCAAGAAGGGATCCAGAGAAATACCAACATTGGATACAAGCTCGTAAACAAGAGGGATTTACAGCTAAAATGTGCCCAAAGACACCTGTGTTCCGTGTTTGATTGGTTAAAAGAAGCCACTAATGCCACGTTTACACTGCAAGGCACAGCTCGGCTCCGTTCAGCCCCACACCAGCCCACCTTGATAGAATTTCTATTACAAACCCGTGCCGCCTCGAGGACCCCCGCGTCATAGTAGCACATGTGCGTTACGCTTTGCGCTCAATGAGGCACAACGTCGTGACCAATCCCAGGGCACGTTTTCCAATGGGCGGTTCTCACTACGTCATTACGCATCCTCAGCTTGACTTCAGCCCGGCAGGCGAGCAGGCCCGATATAATCTCGGCTCGGCCCACTTTCAGGAAGTGGAAACATGCACTTTGTGGGGTGGAGCCGAACCGAGCCGAGCTGTGCCTTGCAGTGGAAATGGGGTATAAAATCTGTGCAGGTTTTTTAATATTTATTTGCCTTTTTTTTTTTTTTTTTTTTTTTTTTTTTAAATCAGTGGAATGAAAACGTAAACATGCAGTTGTACATGGCATCACTCATCATAAAAGTGACTAGTGAATCAACATATATATATATATAAAATAATTGCATGGAACCAATTCTAAGCCTGGCTAATAATCCTTAGTATTTAATTAGTCAAAATTTAGCAACATGATACTAACAACAGTGCAGACAGCCAAGACTACAGAGTGAGTGTTAGTTCAAAGAAAAAAAAAACACACACCATTCCACTAATCCTGCTTTTTTCCCGCTGACTTTGAGGACTCTACTGTCATTTCAGTTGTTCTAGATTGTGCTTCTAGATTGGATCATATTAAAATGAAGCTCCGGGATGTTGTTTTTATCCAGTATTTTATTTGCTACAGCAGGTATCAATGCCATTAAAATGCTTTTGATTGTCCAACCATTCGGGCAACTCGGACCTCATGAATAGTAATAAGCAAATTCTGACATCATTTGAGATCAGCCCTGTTGACACGCATTAGTCAATGTGTAAACGCTTCCAGAGTGGAATTCAAATGAAAGGGGGAATACCACCAACCTAGCAAAGAAACTTTGAGATAAAAACCCAGATTGATTTAAAGAATTCAAGATGAGTTTTGTTATTCTTTGTTAAAAATTTGAGTGCGATATCATCAGGGCTCAACACTGGCACTGGTCCAATGGCCCGATGTAGTTTTTACAGCTTGGCCTGTTCAGGTCACTGCCCATATGAAATGTTGACAACAAAAGTATACCAGCGGTCACTAACAGACAGACCACAGTCTGGGTCTGGACCCCATAGCCATTCCATATGGACCTGGACTTACAGCCGGTCTTGGAGCACTTCTATTTTAACCAACGCAGCTTACAGTAGAGTATATGAGGAAAAGCACATATATGTAGAGCCATCCCACTTGATACCACTCAGCCAATCACATCTGTGCATTCAAAGTAATAAACAGTGACTGACAGTGCAGACAAATGAGAGTTAGAAGCATTAGCAATATTCATTTATATGCAAATACTTAAAGTATTTATTGTTTCAGTTTGTGGCTCTTATGATTCTTTTCTTTTTTTTTTTAACCGTGGTATCAACTTTGGTATCGAGAATCATCTGAGTTTAGTCGTTATCAATATCGACTCCTGAGTTTTTGGCATCATAATACCCCTGTTGCTCAGAAATAAATTTTTGGATTTCACTGCCCTGGACTGAGTAATAGGTATTATTTAGGGACATTGCTGATCATTAATAATCAAGTTTTAAAAATATTTTCATCACTATACACTTGCTGTAAAAATAACCATAATTATAAGTTTAACAGTATTTACCAGCAACTTTCATTCATCACTAAAGTTAAAGAGAAATATTTTTATATTACTTCACTTTAACGTATGAATAATCTATGTTGAATAAATAAATAACCCACCATTAACCAAAAAGTGGTCTGACCCATAATTGACCAACCATGCATACTTAAAGCTGCATTATGAAAGATCTGAATAATCTGATCAGGTATCAAAAAGTTAAATTCCCTTATCCCACTTCATACTGCTCGTCTAAAGGAAAAGTCTATGCGAATTAGTTCAATTTGCTTTGTATTTAGAGTTTGAGTTCATCGGTTCCGTTGCCAAATGTGCTTACATTCTTCATTGGGCAAATGCGTTTGTGTGTATGTGCATAATTAACTGTTGACACACTCGGGACACTGTGTCAAATGGCCACTTCTCAGTCATATGACTGTCCTCAAAATAAATTTAACCCATCAGGTTCAGTTACACTGCCCTGCTCACAGCAAACACATACAAGGTACACTTTTACCCTCTCAAATTGCATATATTTGCACAATCTTAATCATTTGGACTACTATGAAAACTGACTAATGCAATGGTGAAAAGAAAAGTCTTTACACCATCTTTTAATTAATCAACTGAAATGTTCAGAATTCTTAACAAGTTGTATGGACAAAAAATTTTTTTTTTTAAATAAAAAAAACAGGAAAGTTCAAAGCAAGTGAAACAGCACACTTCTTCATAACACCTTCTAGGTTAGACCACATGTAGATCTTCCTACAGACACAAATTCACTCACATGTACACACTTGAGTTAAACAGATCAGGGAGAAGAGGAAGCTACAAAGGCAACCCTGAAAAGAATCAGTATCTGACCACAATCAGATTCTGTCATTTAAACATTTCCATCACAGATGTAATGTAACAAAATGACGATGTATTGGTCTCTAAAACACACAGAAAAAAACACTTGTAGACTGAATAAAAATAGTCAGTACAAAAATATATTTTAAAAAAATAAATAAATAATGCACTTAAAATCGGTGATTAATGTATTAAAAAGTGCACTAATTCGATGTTAAAAAGTATTGTATTAAATACAGCCCAAGTTCATGAAAATTGTACAGCGTGGTTGAGATCCCTCCATATATTGCACTTTTTTCGGTCAGACATTTATGTGTTTAAGTCTGACACCAGTTGAGAAAAAACTGTCCTGGAATCTCATTCCATTTAAGACTTCTGTATGTGCTTCATGAGAGGAAAAGAGAGATTAACAGGGATGAGGGGTATGGGTACGTGGACTGTTCAAAGTGTGTCCCTTTTAAAGCACACAATTGGTTCCTACCCAACGGTTAGTGAAATCATATCAAGCTTTACATGCTTTCCCGATGTATTTCTTATCTTACACAATTATATGCCTTTGAGCATAGTCTAAGTATTTTTTCTTTAACAGTACTTTGTAGTTTGTAACGTGGGGGCCACACCCCACAGGTTACAAAATACTGTTCCAAACCATGACAGACTCCCATGTGACATTCCAATCTTCCTCTCTTTTGTCCTTTGTAATGTTCATAAATCGAGAAACACTCTTTATAATGTCAACTTTTCTGTCCATACATGTGCTTATATACAATAAGTCAGCCATCCACTGAAAACAGAAAAACACCATTTTGTCCACGGGGCAGATAGTGATCATTCAAGTCATGAACACAAATCCCCCCCATAATTATGAACACGTGTTTACAGCTACAGACTTGACCAGGAAGTCATTATGGCAGTCCGATAGGGTCAGAATCACAGGATTAGGGGTTTGGAATCATTTGAGTATTTTCTCCATCACCATCCCCATTTTTAATTATTCTAGTGCTTCAACAGGCCTCCAATTAGTTTCAAGCGTCATTAAAAATATGTACATTAAATAGTGCTGGGATATTTGAAGATCAACCAAATGGGTATAAAAAAATTATAATTATAATCCATGTTTCTGGTTTCTCAACTATAAGCTTCATGTTTTACATTATTTTGAACAGTAACTTAACATGCAATATATCTGTACATGGATCAAGAAAATACTAGTCCAGCTTTTCTGTGGCAGCAACTGTATTTTCATTAATAACCCGATCTGCAAAAGACTAATTTGTCCCATTATTTTCTAAAACATCAAAAATGTTTCTACTTTCCATGTATATTGTACAATGCTTTGTATTGTATATATCTGACTTGATGCATATTGGAGTTCTGAAACATCTTGCAGAATTACTGAAATTCGTCATGAGGTCAGCATGTACTTTTTCAGCTGTAAAAAATAAAACATTTCACAAATTCTGAAGGTTGAAGTGAATTAAAAGTGCAGATATTGAAAGATCACAAATTATTTTAGGCAAATTTACTAGCTTTCCAACATAAAAACATAATGTGCACACACTTGTCAGGCACACTACTGCCACCCAGTGGCCTGACTTGTCGCAGTATGCCAAGATTTTTGGATCGACGGATGGACAACCAGCTGATGACAATACTCTGCGCCCAGTGTGGCTGAGGGTTAGCCTGGCCGCGCCATACCCCTACAGCAAAGCTGTGCCGGGGTCTGGGTTCGCTGGGAAGCAGTGTGTGCTGGATCAAAGGTTTCCTCCGCAC
>JAPTYR010000031.1:23763780-23774860 GCA_029814505.1 Siphamia roseigaster | reverse complement strand
GGTTTTCTAAAAATTGCAATTTACAAACACGGCCAGAGGGCTCGGTCCCGCCATATCGCTGCTTGCAGCTTTAATTACATCTTGTTACACCTACTGTATATATTGAACAGTACACCTAAAGCACTGATGATGCTGAATTCTTGATGTAATTTCCACCTTGCACCTGAATGAATTGAATTTGTTGTTACATATTATATGTAAGTAATATTAAAACCAAAATTGACACGTTTCATAAAAATACAGTTAAGTAAATGAGGTTCATTCATTCATTCATTTCAAGCAGAAGAAAACACTAAACTTTAGTGTATACAAGGAACTAATAGTAGAACAAATATAAAGCTGATGAAGACAATATAACAATTGCCATATACACTGGTAATAACAAAATAACACACTAAATTCAATAAGTATTGCTCAAAAAGGAGTAGGAAGAAGAACATTTATTAAATCCCACCCCCACCGTTCATTTATACAATGCAACACATTACTTTTGCTTCCTTAATGATGAAGTTACATCTATTGTAAATTAGATAAATAAAAGGGTAAAACTGAAAGAGAGCACTCTATACAAACATCGTTCCATTTAATGCACAGACCTGCCTTGTGTTTCTTGGTGAGACAGATTCAGTCTTGTGCAAATTGATTTCTACACAATGACCTGTGAGATAAACACGCTGCTCTTCTGTAGAAGTGCTTCTTCCATTTACATCAATACATGGTAGATGCATGCAACAGCAATTCTCAGTACCAACACACAGTGGTGTACACTTGTACAGATGATCAGACAGGATAGCTTTCTTGTATGTAGTAAACTACAGATGGCATTTACTGTGGGATAAACAAATGTAAGGTCACCGATAATGAATCCCCTTTCAGACTGCATCACCGACTAAGGATGCAACAACATGTGGCCGTGAGATCACAATTATGATTCAACCATTGCTGTACATATAATGGTTTGGGGAGCTTTATAACTGTCATAAATTAATTTCATCACTATTCTATCTTGACTTACTGTCATAGCAGCCTGTGTTATTGTACTGCACAAGGCTTCTGAAGTCAAAGCCATCATGTTTGGAGTGTGATTAGCATTTTCAACAACAGTATGTCCTTGTCAGAGTAATCGTAACATTCAGTAGTTCAACATACCCAGATTGAGGATTAAATATTTTAATGTGGCCGAGTTTGACAAAGACTTATAATCGCAATCACTCTATCATGAGGAAGGGTATCAATTCATTTTGTCAACCCAGGTCTTCCAACATCTACATAAAAGGGCTAGTGTTGGCAGCAGATGACACAGGTACAAACATGGACAGGTCTAGAGGCGCATATTTTTCACAAGAAGAACTATAATCCTAACCAGATTTGAGGAATTTAATATCGTACAAGCCAAAAGCAACACAGCTGCCGCAGCCAGGAAGGAGAGCTGATGACTAAATGAATGTGTAAGCTAATATTTTTATCAATATCACATCATTAAAGCAAGGCCACGTCTGACTGTAATTAAATTCGTGTTGCTTAGATGTATTCTCGTGGCCTTTAGGGCTTTAATGCTTTAATCGGTCACTGTTTTTAGGACTCTTGCTGTCTTTAGAGACTCTCTCACACTATCCCCTCACCTAGTTTTGTACTGTTTGCTGCTGCTGTTGTTGTTGTGTTGCAACTCCACATAACCAAACAATCTAAATGGTCAGTAGGCAGTGGTTTTGTATGTTTTGATCTCTTATCTTGACCGCACTTGCTCCAGAACAGATTAGGTGAGAAGCATAAGTTACTCTGTATAAAAGTGAACCATGCTCATACACTGAACACCTACGGTTAAATGTGAAATTACCTCACTAACCCCTTAATCCTGCTTCATGATACAAGCCCAAGGAATGACTTGAGGAACATTCAGATGAAAATGATATCAGCGCTTACACACAGATGATCCCTGACATCAATCTTGTTCATCACCTTTCTTAATACCACCATAACTGGAACGTCCACACAGCCAGGAGATGCTACAGCTGTTGTTGAATCACAATGTGCAGCAGTTTTTGAACAGGGCCAAAGAAAACAACCTTCCTGTTTTTTTCTGGGTGTATTTCAGTTCTTATTTGAAAAGCAACATGCTCGACTTGTGTTTCGAGAACATGTGTGCGTGATTTTAAATGCCTGACCGGAATTGTTCAGCCTCCAGTCAAATACAGATATTGTATCCATAACCACGGTCGGCATTTGTCAGCTTCGCACCCATAAATACACCACCTGCACTCTATGTTTTTTCAGCTAATACATCTCCCAAGGCATTTCCATTTCATTGCCACTGCTGTTGTTGCCAGTGCTTTCCCCTGTAAAACTCATTACAGAGAGAAAGAATTAGAGGGAAGTATCTAGGTAAGACAACAGTGTAGGCACTCAACAGCTAATTGTAATAACCTGACACAAGTGAGTAATTTAGCTGCCTAAAAACGAACCCTGAGATCTGGAAGGAGCACTTTAGAAGAATGAATTAGGCTGGAGGCCATTACACTCCAAGAAGATCCATCTTTCTTTGGGTTTTGTATGAATATTAAATGGGTCTACTTACCAACTCCAGACAAAATCTGGAGATTATCAGAGGCAAGTAATCATAATATTGTGCATTTTTTTGCTCTTTGTTCTAGGCTTCCTTCCAAACATCAATTATTTAGTAAAATCATCTATCATTAATCACAAATGGCATGCCAGTTAAGTCAGTAATTAAAGAAAAATTGTGACCATGCAGCACTCAATGGACAAAATTAGGTCATACTTAAACTAAAGCCTGATTACATTTCATGTTCTAGTTCCACTTGGGCAACATTGACAAATAGGGCTTTGTTATGGTGCTGATAGATCAAGTGATTGCTTATGAATGTAACAGTGACAGGGTTTAAGGGACGTATTATCAGACAAATGCGTTCAATTAATGTGCAGTGACATTTTACACTGGTGCATGGTGTAATGTGCAAAGTTTTGTAGCTTGTTTCTATTTTCTATAATGAGGAATGATGTCTTCATTGCTTATTTCACTTACATATAATATCAAATTTTAGAATAGTAACAGTGCTGTACATCAGTGTTTTGATGAATACTGTTTGCATACTGCTCTGCCAGCATACATACAAGAATGATGTAGACCATGAGCAAAGGGATAATGCATGTTTCTGACTGACTGTCAAAGGCAACAAGGCTGATGCACGCTACATAAAAAAGGTTTTGGAGATGTATGTAAATTAATTCTAATGCCATAAAAAAGCTAAAGCAGAATACTGAATATGTTATCTAAGTGGGTTTAATGTGTAATGATACATTTTTCTTTTGCTAAAAGTTCACTTCATTGGAATCCACAGTAAGTGAGTGGAGTGAAGACAAAAATCAATGAGAAAAACTACATATTCAAAAATGTTTTTCATTCTTACAATATATGTGCGAAGGTTTAACACTCAGAGAACAGAGAACCACTTGAAAACAGACACAAAAAAGTTCACTGCTCATTTCAGATCACATAATTTATTTATGCAATTTGTAATTACATAGATTGTTAATGTGACATTTCATTAATGGTATATTAAACATGAGCGATTAATTCACTTTCACACGAAGCATTAAACTATTTGTTCCTCATTTTTTATTAAAAGCATATTCTGGGATGATTTTCTCAAAGTACAGTTATACTTCTAAAAATGGTATTCAACCAACCACCTGGAAACAAAATTAGTGGCACCTTTATCACCACCAATTTATTTCACTGGGAAGAACCAGGGCATATGACTCATTCAGGGAAAGAGGTTACATCATGAATAGGTGCTGTGTGAAACACACCACAAGCAGGGAAAGGAAGACTTTCCACTAGGGACTGGCACAGACCAAACCTTACACCTCTTTAAAGAGGTGAAGGGGAGAACAGTGCATGTGTTATATTTTGATCAACGGATGACGGCGTATGTTCGCCTAAAGTTCACGGGTTAAAATGACAGGATCAAGAAGCACAAAGCAGCCAAATAAACGCTCAGCTCTGCTATTCATCTTGCCATGCTTATGCAGTGTATACTAATGGGCTTCCTGCAGGTTGCTCTATGCTCTAGCCGATTTCCCCAATGGGAGAGCTTCCTCCCTGCAGCAGAGCCAGACTGTGCTAATTCTGGAGCCATCTAGGTCTAGGGGCCCGAGCTTCACTGAGCTCCCATGTGGGAGGGGCCAGCAGTATAGGAAGCTGACAAGATGAACCCCTGGAAGAGAAAAGAGCATCTGTATAACCCAAGGGGTTATGTGCTGGGAGCAGAGTGCAATTGTTTTCCTCATTTCCACCAGCTTGTAAAGCTGATCCACTATCAGCAGCAGACTGTTATGCCATGAGCATGGCAATGAGATGCTTTCTGTGAGCCTTTTGACATTTCTTGCTATGTAATAGCAAGCAAAAAGCTATTAAGCTGGTAATCAATTGATGTATCCAGAGGGAAAACGTATTCTAAAAGCACAGGCGTTATTTAACATGATTGAAAGTTTCTTATTTGAGGTGCTTACCTGGGATTTGACAAGGTTTATTTCTTTTGGGACAAAGACTGCTGCATTTAATTTTCTGAATTACTTATCTGTAAAAGGGCAAAACAAGACAGCCTTTTTTTAAACTAACACATAGATAAATTTCAGAACGGTTCAATTAATCACACCAAAACTGTTCATACACTGAGATGTTTTGTTGTCTTCTCTTTTTCCGCATCCCTTTTTTTTCAATATTTTGGCAAGATGAGGGTTCTAAAAGTAATTTCTCAAATCCTTTCTCTATAAGAGCTGTCCAATACAAGCTGATTTGGTGTTGATAGGCCTGACAGATTATCACAAGGGTGACGCCAGCACCCAGCTCTGACTCATCCATGCACCCCAGGATGGTCTTGAAAAGACAGCTGTGGGGTGAGACAGAGGTCATCACAGCCACACATCAAACCACATTACATCATCAAACAATGAAAATCTGTTTTAAGTGAAGGTCTTGCAAAGCACCAGAACATACTGTACAGAGCTTCTACACATACTATTAGTGCAATGTAAATTACTGTAAAGATAGGTCAGGTTTCATTTTTTATGTGTATTCCTGGTGTTATGTGAGTGGAGATTAAATTTTATTGAACACTGTAATTTGGTGGGGCGCCTGGGTGGCAGAAAGGAAAACCACTTGGCCACCATTACAGCAACATGGGTGAGCAAGACTCAGTATCAGCCTTTCCAAACTGTCAGGAATAAAAAGGAAGTAGTGAATATATCAATTGCATATTAAATTAGTACCCTGAAAGTAGCAATTCTGAGTATGAAATCTATCAGCCATATTACAAACATCATTTATAGGTTGTGCCTGAGCTGTATTACCCTTCAGCAATTCAGCATACACAGAAGCAACGTGCTATAGAAAATAATAATATAATGTGAGATGTTGATATGTTTGCAGCAACTTATCACACACAAACAAGGAATGTGATTTTGTATGCAAATTGTATCCAAATGGTACATAACAATGAGGCAGCTCAAATACATTTTCAGTGAGGAGGGAGTCTTTCAGTTGAATTTCATGTCTTCCTAGAAGCAAAACTCTGTTATGGATACCAAATAAAGAACTCCTCTGCATTCCTAAAAAAAGACTAAGGTACAGGGAAAGTTTCATCTCACGTGTATGAAGAATGACTTAGCTACAAGGAGCTGCTCTTTAAGTCAAAACAGAAAGAGAAGTGTGAGCGTGCATGTGTGCGTGCGTGCGGGCATGCGTGTATGGTCACTTTCTCTCCAACATAGTCTATGGATATGCACAGCCACAACGGGCTTGTAAAGGAAAAAGGGAATTTAACTGCTCCCGCTCATTTCACAGATTTTCCAGACAAATAATGTCAGGTTTGTGCCCGCTAGCGCCAACCCTCTGTCCGTCCTGTTCTCTCTGGCCTATAATTACATGCCATTCATTTGATTTGTTCATTAGTTTAAGCCTCGGCTGGGTAGAAGCAAAACGGAACCCTCTTATTAGTGGTTCATGACTCTACTCTCTCCATGGTGAGCTCTGGAGCTACGGTGGAAAACATCAGTGGAGCTGAGGGAAAGGGGAAACTGGCGGGAAGACCTTATTTTAACCCAAAGCACACATCTATATGACAAGAGACAGCAGACAATGCATGCGGTCACAACATTATATTTATGAAGCTTCTTCTTTAGTGAACAAATGACAGAAAATGAGAATACTGATACATTAAAACATGATAAATTAATCTGGGGAAAAAGGGAAAGGAATAAACAGTCTGTAAATAGATCAGTTTATTCCTTTCCCTTTTTTTAAGGTTAATTTATTATATTGGATGTTTTTTATGGTACTGACCAAATCGCTTAATTCCTAAAACGTTTTTTATGCTATATTTCAATGTCAAAGGAGTAAATCTTTTCTGCATCAATGCATGAAATGCACAGGATTTACACATTTATTACCAATACTATGTAAACAAGCAACTTCAAGTTGGTGTAAACAGGTTTATTCTTCATCTTGTAAAACCAGGACAACCAGTTTGTTGCATTATAAAAAAGTTCAGCCACACTGATGCAAGTATATTTGACTGTTTGACTGTATAAAATGTTGAAGAGGTGAAAAATAAAGCTAAAGATTTGTGCTGCGATGTGTAATTTTCTTTTTGTTAATGTGGAAAACTGGCAATGAAAAAAAGAACAATTCAGGAACCTGCATTGAAGCCTATATCAGTATTGGTACCATTATTGAAAACTTCCAAATAAAGCCTAGCCCTAGTAAGAAAAATATACAAGAGCTATTGTGGTTTTGCATCTGCTGCCTATGCATATTTACATGAGACATTTTATGTTTTATAATAACAGCTGTTTGTATTTTAGAGTTAATTCATTATAGAAAGGTGAATGTCAGCCTTGTCCATTCAGTTCTTTCAAATCAAACCAAATCTGACGTCCATAAATATGCATATGTATGTAAATTATCATAATTTTCCATATTAATTATTCAACTAAGGCAACTGGCTATAGAGCCAGCTATTGTCACAGACAATCCAAAGTTACACAAAGAGGAAAAATAGAAAAAAGAAGATTTTTTTGTACTTTTAATATTTTACTGCACTAAGATGTTTAACTAATTTCTTTAGCTTTTGTAAACTTTCTTACTGACAATTCCAGAGAAAACAAAGTGAAATAAATACAGTACCTAAAACCTTCTGCACAAAACATGGACAAATGAGTCCACAAATCGCAGGGGTATTTTTAAAGCAGCAGGCCAGGTAATGCATGTACTGTGTTCTTTACAGTAGATCTACACACGTATTGTGACCCACATACTGTAAGTACATTATTGTTTTTTCAGTTCATTAATCACCATGTGTCAAAATAACAGAAGAGGTCACTAAGAGGTAAATATTTCATGTGTTGTAAATGAAAAAGTCAGAACAAAGGTATATAAGCTACAACCCTTTTTACACACAGAGATCAGATGAAAGCTGGTTTAACACCAACAGGGAAGCATTACACCCCCGTGGTTTGCATCCAGATGAAAAACAGAGCTCCACTGAGAGTTGCAAAAGAGGAGATCTTCAAAACACTTCCTGCATGGCTCTGCCTCCTAATGTTAGGAAAAGGGCTTTAAACCATTGGTCCATGACTTACCCTTCTACCAAATTTCATGAAAATCAGTGGTACTACATCTGCGAAAAGGCTTACAAAGAACAGACAAACAATCAGACTTGAGTGAATGGATTTCCTCCTTGGCTGAGGTAATTATTTTCTTCCTATTCAATGTACAGTCGCAGGAAAAACCAGTGGCATCCCCGAGTGTGGCAGGAAAAAGAACCTTTATGCTTCATCAGGGTGTCAGTACCCACTCCTTACACAATTACTGGATATGCTGTCGCTGTAATTAAAGTCTCTTTTCAGCACTCCACACACCATGACCTTTTCCAAGGCAAACACTCATTGTCTCAGTTAAACCCTAGGCCCCTCCACTGGGACATAAATGGACATTTTTATGTTGGCGAAAAGGAAAAATGTACGCATATAACAGTGAGCATTGAAAAAGTGTGTCATTGTATATGTCCATGGGCTTTAACCATCTTCAGGAGTAGCTGCCAGCAGCAAGTTTGGCAATGAACACGTGAAGAGATAGAATACCCTAAATAGGCACCATCATTACCTATAATCAGAGGATATGCAAATGATAGAAATGTTCCCCTGACACTGCAGTGCCACTTGTCTTTTCGTTCCCTGGGAGCTCTGCTGTCAGCATTCAAGCAGAAGAATGGGAGTGATAGCAGAGAGGGCTGTTTGTTTAACATGTCACTAGAACAGCAGTGTGGAGAAGAAGGGACCAGATGGAGAGGCAGAACAGGCAGGAGACCCAATCTAGAAAGGGTATTGTCCTCTCAGTCACTCCTCCACATCTAAAAACCACTATCTGAACACAGCAGCACTGAGAACAGAGGCTGAAATGCCTACATCTTACTAAGACTAGTACATACATGCCTATCACACAATGTTTGCTAAAGTTCACTTGTTGTTTTGTTTCGCTTAAAAAAATCTAACATACACGGGCAGAAATTTGATTACACACCACATATTTTCACAGTTTCTCTCCCACAATGCCTTGCAGAGGCAAAATGTGCGCACATACACACAAATTCTGTGCCCCTTGTCTATGAAATGACACCCAATTTTGTTCTCATTTAAGCTTTTTATATTCAGTAAGAGGGTGAAGTACATAGGGCCTAAAGCTGCCTTGGGTCATTAAGCCACACATTCTCTTTTCTTCTTTCAGAGTGTGTTTTCTGGCACTTGCAGTAGGCAAAACTGACAGATTAGACAAGGGGGTTCCTTTACAGGCTGGCTGTGGGCTTCCAGAGGGTTGGTTGCTCGCTGGTGCTTGGGGGCAGCAAAACCACGCCTGTCACTGTTTGACGGGCCAATCCAGAAATGTGGTCATAGGGAGGTATGATTGATGATATTATGTACTCACACAGGATCTAAATGCCAGCACACTCCTGTGATTTAATCCCTGTTCCTTCATCCAACATCCAGTCATAGCAGATGGGCCTCGCTGCACAACACCTCTCATTCCCTGAGGCCAACGTCATAAGTGTCAAGACCACCATTCCTAATCAATTGTCAGAGGCAGCGCTAACTGAATATAGGAGTGAATTACCCATCATTCTTTAATCATAGCACAGCAATACAACATAACTCTAACTGATCGGACATTAGTTTTAATTTCCTGTCAATCTATTTCTGAGATAAGAAGAGAAAAGCTAGAGAGCGATTTGTTGCAACCTTGGTGTCCACCCATACAAAAAAAATGTTTTCCATAACCTGCACCACCATTGCCTGTGTTGATACTATCTAACATACACATTAATTTAATTACAAGGACAGGTATGAGGAAAATGTAGCTTTCCTTGAACCAAAAGACACAGACCATCCCGAATAATAAAATAAATGAATGTATTTTTTCATTTACATATAAAATATTCAGCCCCTTCGTCTTAAAAAAAAAAAAACTCCCGTTTGACAAGACTGACCCCTAGTGGTGATTTAAAGAACTATACAACGTTAACTCATACCCACTGTAATTGTCAGTGCAACAGACATATTAATCCATTTGTGTCGTGTTACAAAGCAAAGCTCATAGGTCAGGTTATACATTGACACCATGTCTGTTAACAGAAGCATGAGACTCAAAGCTGTCAGCCAGTAATTCCAAGAATAAGCAGAGCTACACCGCCGAGATTAAGCCAACCATCTTCTACTCAGACCACAAAGACTTCATTGTACTTGGACAGCATATAAAGAGGAGAAAGAAGCATGAATTTGGCAGTGATTTTCTATTATAGTTGGGCCTCACTGGCTAGTGAAATCTCTTTCAAATGAGCAAGATGTACTCCATGATGATGATTATATGCTACAAAGAGAGAGAAATTATGATATGAACTGGTGACTAATATTAAACAATTAAATTTAATTTATATTTAAGAATTACAATAAAATAATAAAAATAGCTGTACATCAACTGTATAACCATGTTTAGCAAATAATACAAGAAGCAGCATATGTAAAATATAGGAATAGGTAATGCAAAGAAAAATACCTTGATATAAATCTTTAATGGTAATATATCACCTACATATTAACCAAGTCAAATTTTCAATTATGCAAGATGTCACAAAAACAGACAGCAGCAAAATATAAATAAATATGGGTGAAACTGGACATAAACACCACATAATAACATTAATGTTATATGATGTAATGATATGATATAAAGCTCTGTGTCTACCTGCCTTATCCAGACTTACACATACATAACATTTATACGATACGTGAATTTTTTTTCAAAATTTAAAATTGTAGGTGAGTGTTGCCATACTGCATGTAAATAGCATACAAGAGATAGGCTAACACATAAGACAAGAAGAGAATCTTTTTTTAAGCTGGAGTTTCAGTATACTTTAACAGTGCAGACACTGCTTTATCTTCTTCAGAGTAGAAGACAGAAACAACTCACATACAACCTAAATTTGTTGGAGGTTCTCATTGGAAACAGGGTGACGTGATCAGCACATCCTGATCCTATCCACCACATGTAAGAAGACACCATCATGCACAAATGAAAAAAATTAAGAGATATATCACGACAGAAAAGACATAGAAGGTTTGACAAGAAATGAAACACAAAACAATAGGAAAACAGCATAACAACACATAAATAAAATATGACACAAAAGGAAAAGACACAAAATGATGCAAACGTAAAAGAGGAAACAGGTTAAGAACATGACAGGAATAAAAGATAGAAAATATGCAATGACAAACACAACTTAAAAGATGTGACAAAACATAAAACACATCAAAAACTAGAAAAAAAGCACTCGGAGAGCGCAGACCTCCGCCAAGCAGCTCATTCTCCCCATAGTGGGATTTACACCTAAAATAACAGTCCTACAATTATTTTCTCGACATCGTTAGATTCCTTGACCATGAAAATGTTCCTCTAGCAAGTGGATTCATGTTGATATCATTATTAGTTCAGTAGTTATTC
>JAPTYR010000031.1:23703169-23728320 GCA_029814505.1 Siphamia roseigaster | reverse complement strand
TCGATATTATTAATTTTCATATCGTTTGACGCCAATATCGTTATCGCGATTGAAATACGATATATTGCACAGCCCTAACCCTTCTATATAATTTAGCCACCAGAAGCTCACCTTCTTTTGAATGTGCACCAGGGGCCACATCCCACCAGCAACATCTTCAAGAATGGGGCCGAGCCTCTGGCCACAATAGGTGAAGTAGACCCTTCCTTTAGGGGCCTGACCAGGAGGTGGAGGAGTCCCCTCTGACCGTTCCCAGCCTATTCCAGCAACATCACCTGTGTTTAGGCAAATGTTGTAATATTAATTATCATGTCAGTAATAACACAATAACGTCTTAATATCACATTTTACAGCTGATAGGGGAGGTAGTTATAGACCAAATGGGATACAGAGCATGTTACAGTAGTAACATTCTTGGAGCTGGTTCAGGTCCTATGCCTTTAATAAATGTGCTTAAATATACATCATACTTTATAGATACATTTGGAAACCAAACATTAATGTGTCATGTACAGAAAAGCAACATATTTTGTCTCTGTCTCACCAGGAAGTAGAGCCACATCCAGCCTGACACTCTTCCACTGTAGTAAACTGGAGCCATTATAATGTACTGCCCTCCCATTACTGAGACAAAAATCACACAAGAAAGAGGCAACCTTCAGCACTCAAGTCAAAGACAGAGCAGTGAAAAAGCCCACTAAGATGGAATCTGTTATTATCAATATGTATATAAGCTTACTTATGAAAGAGGCAGGTGCCAACAGGGTTAGTCCATGCTCCATCTCTTTTTTCTGCTTCAGTGGCAAACCCAAAGGATACTATTGGGCCACTGTCTTCCTCAGAGTCTCCATAGGAGACAATTTCTATTTCCCAGTAAAAGGACGGGGCCTGCAGAGACAAGGACAAGTCAATGGAAGGCACAGGATAACCTGCAGTTTAGAGTATAACTGGCTTCATCATTCTAATCCTATATTAGGTGTATGCAAAGTGAAATAAGAGTTAGTGTTCAGAAAAAATTGATCCCACCTGAACTGGTACGGGAGATGTGGCATAGATGAAGGTTCCCCGGGGTAGTCCTCCTCCAGCACTGGGATCAGCAAGGAAGGTGACAGATGTCAGACGAGATGAGAACATACAGGCACGGACTGGAGGAAACACTCTGGATGGGCACCAGGTGATCTCCTTAGGCTGGTGAGACAAGCATGGCAAAGGAGTTAATGGGAACAAAACACCCTTTTATGGCTACACATTTACATTATATTAAAAGAAGATAATTGACTTTTTAAACTAGAATTCTATTCATTTGACAACATTTCAGGCCTTCAACTATAGGATCTATCATTAAGGCTATCATACAAAAGTGGTCATTCCACCTGACGTCTGTCGGTCTGTAGAGGTGGAGGTGGTGGCCGAGCACAGTCCCGGTATAACATTCTCACTCTTTCACACTGAGCCTCAACCATGCCAAGCCGCTCCCCTAAAGACAAAAAAAAGACAGTCACAATCACAGCTGCACTAGTGTAATACACACTGTAGTACAGAACAAATAGATAGCCTCAAATGATGTATACTCACCAGGGCTGCATTCCTGGGCAACAAGGTTAAGAACTTCAACTGCAGCCGGACACTGCTGGATGAACTCCTCACAAAAGGAGCTATCTTCAAGGAGTTGTGCCATTACCAGGCATGCTCTGAAAATCCATTATATAAGTATTTAAAATGCAGAAGTCAAGAAGAATAGTTCTGTTCAACCTTTGACCACAAAGGAAAACAAGTCATTTAAATATAATGAAAATGTGGGAAGGACCACAAAAAAGGCTAACTGCTTCATGGTAAGGCTTGCAACCACATGCCAAACTGGGCAAAACTGAGTAAATGCTGGTTATAGAACAAAAACCATTTGAATGGGTTATGTTGATTTCATGAGTTTACAAACCTGGTTCGGATTTCAGCAAGCAAGCGCACTGCAGCCATTACTGGGCTGGATCCATCCCCTGTAGCTGGCAGAGAGGTGTGAATGGAGAGACTGCCCTCCTGTGGCAGAAGCATGGACTGCACTGCTTGGACCACCTTTTCTGTGATGGAGAGCTTATAAAGTGGAAGAGCCTGTGGACAGTGGACAGAACATTTAAACAGTCATTTTCTTTTAAGCAAAGGCCAGTAGTTGCACTTCATATCAAAACTCCTACCTCAGATCTGGGTGTACAGAGGCGTGATATAGGTACTGTAAGGATGTCAGAGGCTTTGCAGGCTCTTCTGTACTCACAAGAGGGAAACTTGACTGTTGCAATCCCCTCTTGTTCATTGATTGACATAACTATACCCACACTCCCCAGGACCCCTTTGCCAATAACCTATAGAGCAAAATAAAGGAAATATACCAAGAGTTGACATTTCATGGAAATGATGGTATAAAATAACACAAGTCAATATATGAGCATAGCATTTCCATTGATTGATTTGATACTAACCTGAACCTCAGAGCCAATCTTAATGGTTTCTTTGAAGCCCCCCAGAGCACAGAGTGCAGCAACAGCCTGCCTGCCAATGGCCTGCAGCTTAGCCAGTTTCCTGCCACTACTGCTGCCGTTCTCCAGAATACTCTCGGCATACTTTCCCAGCTGAGGAATAAACATCAGGGCCCGAGAAAGCACCTGCCACAAACAACAAGAGCATTAGGTGAAAAACACACATCATATAGATGTGAATAAACAGTAGCCTCAAGATAATTATGTGATAATGACAGGTCAACAATTCTGCAAAAGATCATTTAATAAAAAGCATCATCTTACAGTTTTCTGCATAATTCCCTGGCGTCAATTAATTTTGCAGCAAAGCCTGATTATACCCCGACATAAAAATATAAAATGCCTGATGAACTATGATGAACAGAAGGGGTGGGGGCAGTGATTGTTGAGACATGGGGTGAATAAAAAGCAGTAGTGTCTAGCTGACCTTCTCAAACATCCACTCATAAAACTGTGTAATAATAAAGTAAACAATAAAGTGCTACAAAGGCAAACTCAACTGTTATCTTACTTTTTCAGCAGTGCTTGTCCATATCTGTGCAGTGTTGGATTCAGGGGCAGTGAGCAGGCTGTGCAGCAGGGCAATAACCTCAGCAGCCATACTGTTTGCAACATGGCCACTGATAAACGGCCTGACAGGGTCCGACCTATTCAAAGTCAAAACACATCAGTCACAACCGTGTTTTAAAACAAGCTTAACATCAACAGTGTGCTACATCATTCCACTGCCAAGTCTGAGTAAACTGTGGACTAAGTGGCATGAGTCCTTGTTTTGACATACCTGGCCAGCTCAGCATTCCTATCTCTACATACAGCCGTCTGAGCAGTTTTCTTCTTGTCTCCAGTGGTGATGCCTCCGGCGGTCTCCTGGGCCAGAGTCTCGACAGGTGGGCCAACACTCACTATCAGACCAGACTGAGCCCACTTGTTAGCCTTCCTTAGGGCAGCAGATGCTTCTTCTGTGATCACCTCACAGCTTCCACTCTAGGGAGGGTTTGAAGGTTGGAACTCAAACACCATTTTCACTTTTCTGAATAGGGTGTGCAGTTGTTCATTTTATTTTGAAAAATAGCTACCTTTGTCATGTCTCTGTCCATCTTTACCACCTTTTCCATGTTTGCTCCAGTGCCAAGCCGAAAAGGTCGTCCTTCTGAACTGCTGCATTTCAAAGAACTCATGTCAGAAAAAGCCATATGAAAGGTTCAAGCATCATCAGTTGTACTATAAATATTTTTATCATACTGGTTACCTGAGGAGCGGTTGCAGAACCTCATGAGAGGATTGGTCCTCTCTTTTATGAATAAAAATTGACAGCTTGCCATCAACTGCCTCTCCCTCCTCCCCAACATCCTCAGACTTCAGGGCTCCTTTGGAACTGGCTCGGGACAGACTAGTGTCTGGTTCAGAGGAGCTGGGGGACAGTAAAGTCTGGCATCCTGGCAAAAACCAAATTGTTTAATACAAGAATTAGCAAGATACAGTAACATCAAAACAGTGTAATTTAATGTAAACTGATTAATCAGTTATGATACTAGCATAGCCTACTGAATTTAACAAAAGAGCCTTTGGGTTACAAGGGCCTCAGCTGCTACTACAACCTGAACCAATGAGAAACAAAAATGTATTTAGTATAAAAAGGTAAGAAAGCTAACCTGGTACGACATAATCTGCCAGCTTGGCTAAAAGCAAGGCAGCAATACGTGAGGCTGGGTCACTAGCATCTTGTTGCTCAGCATCTAATGTGTTGATGGAGTAGCTCCATGAGGGCAGGGCCACATTACCACAGTCTTCCACACTCATTAGAGGCAGCGCAGCTCGGCATAGCTGCAGGATTATAAGTACTAGCTTTGGAGAGGGTCTCTGGTCAAGCAGCAGAGACAAGAGCTTAGAAACACATGCAGGTTGGCTCAGAATAGCTTTTCCTATGTGGCTCCTGGAACACAATACAAGGAAACAGAGATATTTAAGCACATACTTACAAATGCAAGGTTATAAATATATAGATGACATTGCAGTTTACCTAGAAAGGTCATTGAGCAGACTAAGCACATCCTGTAAGGCATCGTTGCCAGCTGCTTGATTCCCACAGCACTCTGTAGCTCTGGCCAGGTGATTGGTCAGCAGGCTGGACACCTGCCGTGCCAGACCAGAATGCACTGCATCTGTAGAGCCACCTTTAATGAAAAGAAGGATTACTTAACTGTGGTTATGACCAAGTTAGTACTTTTCAGTGTGCACCATATCAGTTAGTGGGCACATTTACTTATATCAGCAAAAAAAAAAAAACCTTTCCCAATTCCCAGACAATCTCTGGAATGTGATAAAGCAGGCGATGATCATAAGCTATCAAACAAACCCAAGGTGCACCCATTTGTGCCAGGAATAGTATAAAGCACCCAACTGCAAAGTGAAAGACTGATGAAATGCTGCATGCCAGGACACATGAAAGCTGTGATCAAAAACCTGGAATTTTCCACCAAATATTGGTTACTAAACTGCTCATAAATAAAACATTTGCAATGTGTTGTTTGAATCAATATGAACTTGGTGATGTATTTGAAACACAACTAGAAACACTGAGCATTTTTTGTGAATAATGACAGCTGGTCACAATAATAAAAAAATGTAAACTGACAACATTTTATGTGATATTTGAGAGGATGAGAAATGCCGCATAATCCCACTTGACAGACACTCATGTATAATCAGAGAAAAGTGATTGAATCAACATACCTTCTACCTTCTCCCACTCGATACAGCGATTGGCCAACACCTGGAAAGCAGCCCAGGCCATTGTAGCCACCTTCTGCTTTTTGGTTTGTTTCTCATTTGAACTGCATTCCCTCTGACCACTTAAGCTACACAGACTGTCCATAAGCTGGACCAGGCCGCTCCGAACTAGACACTGCTCCTCACTCCTATAGCAATACAGATCAAAACTGTGGGTAAAGAATTTGAAGGTCCCGATGTATAGGAAAAGAGGGATAATGTAGGATGTAATCTTACCTGGTGTAAGGTATTGTGCAAAGCAAACCAATACTATTGGCACAAGCAATGGGGTAGCGAGCGCACAATGACACCACAGATGTCATGGTCTCCCCAAAGGCCTCCTGCACCTGTTCTACCATTCCACCACAGGTTAGCTCCTCAATCCTTCACAGACAACAGACATACACAGATATATGAAGTGACCAGACACAATAAAATAAATCACTTAAATTTGAAAAGGTCCGACTATAATGGCTACTTTATTTTATTATTATGGTTAATTATTTCAACAGATCTTTTCCTGTTGTACATGTGAGCCCTTTCTCTGTACAATGTGATATACTCCCCATCTCACCTTGGGCCACCTTGAAGTACCATAGTGACAGGACCAACCAAGTGGGTTACACCCCCTACTCTAACAGCAGCAGTCAGCAGCTCCCTCATATGAACAAGAGCCTGCTTCCGTGTACTGCCACGTCTCCAACGTGTCTGTGCAGCAGACAGGAAGCTGCTGCTTGACACCTAATGAGATCACCGATACAAAGAGTGATGAGTGTTTTGCATGCCCAAATCAGATCATCATTTAGCTACGGATAATTAAATAGACAACTAAGAGACTTACAGCCTGATCAGGTGTAGTCCCAATAAAGGCAAACAGCTGTCCTAACAACACACTGTATGTTGGCTTGTCACGGCTGTCCTCTATCGCTAGTGACTGTAGCAGAGTAAATGAGCTGCTGCGATGACTAGTAGGGTGATGTCGTCTCCTAAAGGGGGAAAAAAATAGCCATTAACAAGATAAGAAGTTAATTCTTCCTTTATTAATTGCAATGATTCTCCCAAAGTAACACTAATAAAGAGAATTGGAGAAATACCTTTGGGGAGGGTGAGTAAACTCTAAGTCCTGATTAGCAATCATCTCCAAGTCAGAGGGAGCAGACATGCTGCGCAAGAAGACCGGCTGTTTCACCATGGGCATCACCGTCTTGGCATCAGATACCGATTTAGAGGCTGCAACAAAATTTGAAAAGGAATCTCTAATCTGAGTATTTTTGGCCTAAAAAGGCTTCAATTAACAACTACTTAGGAATAGAAAATAATGTGTACCTGGCCCAGGTGTACCAACAGGTGTGGTGCTTAGGCTTCTACAATGTGGAGCAATGGTAACATGTAGCAGAAGCTCAGTTCGGTTCATCAAACTTTTCACTAATGCTTTCGTTTTGGCCAGGGGGGTGCTGCTTCTGAGGTGCATGGTGTTTACCTCCTGAAAGAACTTCTCTCTGTTGGTGCAGAAACATCAAGTTACAGTACAATATATACCTCAGATCAGCACTTAATACTGCCAAATTTTCTCCTCCAATCAGAACTACTTGCCTTAGTGCAAGGACAACATTTTCCAAATCACTAAAATCAAGTGGGATCTCTTTCAAGGAGCAAAGAAGCTCAAGCTCCTTAATTTTGTTCTGGTGCAAAAGACAAACAAAAATAAATCATCAATTTCACAGTTTAAAAAAAGTACAGTACCCGTGAAATATCTTAATCAAAATTTAGAATACAGTGGATACCTCAAAGAAATGGTAATCATGGAAGAATGGAGTGTTGTTCTCCAGCTTCCCCTGCTGGGCCTCCTCTACCTCATTCTGCCATTTCTGTTCCAATTCTGCTACACTCTGGAAGCAAGCAAAGGAGATAATTAGACACAGAAAGACTTTAGTGCTGTTCTTTTTTGTACCCAGGTTTATTCTTAGATTAACTGAAAACAGCCAAATGTGAATATTTTAGAGGTTATAATACCAGCTGCACGATGGTGATTAGACATAAAATAAGGTTGCATGAATATGCCACCAGATCTACTTCTTAATAATGTATAAAATGCTGAATACCCAAATGTTTAGTAATTTACTTAACTAAGACACAGTGTCTCCTGCAACAAAGCATACTTTTCAGTCCTTGAAGCTCACCTGTAGCTGGCGCTCCATTGCATTGATCTTCTTGAAAGTCTCAGCCATGATCTTACAGACCAGGTCATACTCCTCTGCATGGTCCTCACGGTACTGGTAGTTAACGAGTGACTGAAGAGCATCCACCAGGCTGAGATGTTTTATGACACATGATACAATAACCTCCTCCATAACATCTGGTCTGATCACCTCCCTAACAGAAGAAGGTTTAATTATTGAACTATTCCCGGTAGTACAATCTGGAGATTTCATGAGCATATCCTCTTTATTTCACCCATATGGCTATCTTACTTGATGCTGGGACGGAACTGTGGTCGAGCCCTTCCAGATACTTCCCGCAATCTACCCATGATGCCTGGAGGCAGGCGGATACGAGGCAAATCAAAGTATGTCCCTGGCATAAGGCCTGAAGGTGGTATGAGCACGTCAGATGGGTAGGTGAACTCCCGGTCCTCTTCAATAGTGAGTGGTAGAGGTGAAGGGCTGGGTGTGAGAGCAGGAGAGATTGCACCATTTGCTTCCACTTGCCACTGGCACCTAAAAAGTAAGCGAACACATCAATATAGATGCTTTAAGGTTGGACGATTTTCTGTGATAGAAAAAAAAAAAAAATCAATATCATGTTAGATTTTTCAGCAACCTCACCTTTGCAGCAGCTTTGAGCAGAGCAAATCGTGGCAGGCTTCCTCCTCTCTTGTCACCTCTGGTCCGTTATACAGAATGCGGAGCATTGAGCAGGCCAGCACTGACAAACCCAGCGCAAGGTCTGCCAAGAAGGGCAGGCCTCCAGAGACATCCTCAGATGACTCCTAAAAGACAGAGACAGAGCCTGCTGTTGTGCGTCATGTTGCAAACTGGCAGGTACAGTTGTTCTGGACATGTTTCCAAACTGTACCTGAGCTCGAACAGTGCAGGAGAACCCCCACATGGCTTTATCAGGGGTGTTGTGTTCACGTCCACTTCTCATCTCAAAGGAAAATGTCACAGTGTCACCTTCAACCTGCAGCAGGAAACACAATATACAGCATGTCTTGGGCTCAATATGCACATCTTTACAGTGCTAGTAGTTTATCTACACATGTACTTCTTTTACCTTAACAAGATCTTTGGGCCATCCCGTTCCCAACACACTCCGACTGCCGTATCCCAAAGTGTTTCCTCCATACTCCGTTACTTTCCGACTGTTGGTGTTTGGCCCAGCATAGATAACCAACTGAAAGCCAGAGAATACATTTTATTGTGCAATTTCCAAAACCAACGCTTTGCAATGTTTGAGAAATAGTACGCGATGTGTATGTGTGAGGATATTTTTTTCTAAACTGTGCCTCCAGTTTCTGTGAGAATTGATACCTTGTCATAGTCATACTGTGAAGAGCAGCGAGAGTCAAAGCGAAGGTACAGGCAGCGGGCTCCTGGGATGTGCACAGTTTCCTTGAATTTATAATTGTCTCGCACAGGGTGAACAGTCTCTACTGTCTTCCCAGCAGCCCATGGAGCAGGGATCTTAAGTCCAGTCAGGAAACCTGGTTCTTCACGTTCATCAAGAATCCTGATTTAAAAGAGAGAGCAACAAAGAATTCTGTGTTATCCTCAAGTCTGAATTTGTGGCAGAATGTGCAGTATGCACTTCATATATTTGCTTAATTAGTGATGAATGCAGATCTTCTAAAACCCTAAATTATATTTCACATGTCTTGATTATGAAGTAACACTCAGCATTGTGCGGGTGGACATGAGAAAACATACTTGTCATCAGCAGCACATGCCTTCGCCCCCTGGCCTAGAGAGCTAACCACTGGTGGAGGCTCATCAGTGAAAAGTGGAGACTGTGTTTTTAGTAACAGGGCAGTCTGGAATACAGAGTGAATCAAAAAGGTTCTGTGAGGACTACATTTCCTGCTGAAAAAACACTTTTATTCAATTTGAGACATGAATTAGATTCACACAAATCCAACCTGGCTGGTGTACAGAACCAGCTGGACCAACTGCGGCATTAGAGCATCAGCAAGAGTGAGTGTCTGCAGATTGGGGTGCATTAGAGAAGTGAGCAGTACAGGTAGCAGGTGCCCAAGCATAGTGGCTTTTGTGACCTGTTCCAGACCTTTCAACCTGAGAACAATATATAAAAATGAACAGTTCTTAGACAGAATTAGACAGAACAGCAAAACAGACTGGGTGGTTTGAGAAATTAAAACAAAAGAATCGTAACAAATTAACAGTAGCAATTGTAACTTAACAAGCATTGGCATAAATGATTACACTCAGAAGGAAGCTAAAGAATTACTAAGGTTTAGCTTAATCTTATTTCATGGTGAAATACTGCATTAGAGCTAACAGAGAGAACACCGTGTCTAGTTTTATTTAGTCAGTTATATAAAGGTTTTATAGTAATACAGCTGTCACCACAAATTGACTTTAAAAGTCATGAGATATAATTCAACCAAAAGGGTTTTTTTCCCCACTGTGCAGAAGTTCTCTTAAAAAGATGTATTTAAAGTTCACCTGGTTTCTCTGTCGGGGATGTCACTGTTAATTAGAGCGGTGGTCACCTGCTGTAGAGTTTCCAGCACTTCGTCACAGCCTACAAGGATTTTGGTTGCCAGGGACAAGATGCTGCTTTGCAGCTCCTGGAGACAGCACACAGAATAGGCCCACACTTCCGTAACACTGCTTCTGAGATTTTCAATAGGTTATGAAAGGTATACACACATCATTGATATTCTTATATCTATAGATATAAATTTAAAACTACAGTTGCAAAATCTAAGCTACTAGTTTACAGGTATGATGGTAGGATGGAACTAGCCAAACCTTAATATTGAAATCTTGATGCCTGATGTGACTGTACATTCCATAGAATACACACAAAATCCTCTCCAGTCCTGTATTCCTTTCTGTTCTATTCGCACTGACAGACAGACATGAACCACAAGGACAGCGGTACAGTAGGGGTATTTAAAGGGGATGTTTACCTGTACCTTCATTGTTTCCCCTTGTAGGGAGCTGTCACTGTCATCATTATCATCAGGACGGATTAGAATGGTGTTACTGAGGAGGTGGTTCTGAACAGCCATGAGGTAGCGCAGACTAGGTGAAACCACCTACAGAGAGGGAAAACCATCCCAAATTTGTAAGTGTAATCTAGAGAAACATGCAATCTTAGTCAGCAGAGGTGGCATTTAGTGACGCTGAAAATGACATTCATACTGGCACAGTGGAGAGCAGCTTTTGGAAGTCATCTCGGGCGACAGTCTGACATTTGGTAATGAGAAGGCAGGATTCCCGGACAACAGTTTTCAGGATACAATGCAGGAGCTCATCACTCAGTCTGTAAAAAAATAACCTGTTAATCATATTCTGAAATTATTTATAATATTTCTTATAATAGTCAACATGTGAAACCAAACCATGACATTTTTCTAAGCTGGTGAGGGAAAAATATTTTATACTGTCATATAGTAAAATGATTATTGCTCACCTGTAGTGATCATCTTCTTCACTGCCAAATCTATTCTTTTGCAGCTGGTCTGCCAAATTGGTAAGAATAACATCACGAAGCTGAGACAGGCCACTGTTCCTTTCACCTGAATATGGCAAATAAACAGAAATTATTTTAAATATATTCACAAATAAACATGGCAAAAGGTATCTGTATTAAAGTTTACTGTATGGTGCACTAACTAACCTTCAGTCAGTACAAGTTTCAGAAGTTTATTGAGCTCAGCCTCTCCCTGATATAATGTATTCAGGCCTGAGCTACAGTGATAGAGAGCAAGAAGGAAAAGAAGGTTAATTTAAAACTAGAATTGAACTCATATTCAATTATTATTGAATTGTATGTGAAAACATTGACGTTAACTTTACCTGATGGCCAGGCACACTTCTCTCTGGATTTCTGCCCCAATCTGGTCCACTGGAGCCATGAGTAGCTGCCACAGGAGTAGGCCTGACCGACGCACACTCTCCCTATTCTGCTCTGACTGAGGATTGAAAAACCTAAATACCACCTGGAGAGGACAAGACCAATAAAAAAAAAAATATTTAGTGAAATGTAAAGAAAGCTATTTTATGCAAAACAGCTAGCAGCACATCAAACAGACCTGAAACACAACTAAGATGCAGCGGATGATGCAGGTGTCTCCATTAACCATAGCCTTCTCCATAATGTCACAGATGCTGCTAAAGTGACGGGCCTCGATGGGGTGTTGTTTGCCTAGAAGAGCACCCAGGGGAAGGCTGTTGCTGCTGGCTGCGAGCAGGTTGAGCTGGTGAATACACATAGCACCTATGTGATGAAGTAGCTGGTTGATAACCTCGCCAGTGGCCACAGTTTCCTCTGTAAGACACAACATTTGACACATTGTATCAGGTTAAATCAAGAAAGGTGACAAACAGCATCGGCAGATTCTTCAGGAATTTGTGTCTACCTTTGGGTTCTTTGATGACATGGCTGACGCCGAGCCTATGGCACACATGATGAAAGGCTTGGTTCCCAGGATTACACCACTGATCTATGTAATCACTGGAGCAGGTCCAGATCAAGTTGTTCAGTGCATCATAACATGCTCCTACAAATAAAAAAATCCAGAGAGATATGTTAAAGTATTGTGCAACTATCTTCTGTATGTTCAGTGTTAAAAGATGAATAAGCTGAGCTCACCTAGCCCAGCAACTTGGGCTCCTCGGCCTAAAGAACTGCCAGGAGCATCGATGAGGTCTGCGCGGCTACTAAACTGACCGTCAGCCAGATTAAAAACTAGGCTGGAGGAAAGTACTGACAAAACATGAGGAAACAAAATCATATTAAAATAAACTTTGACTCTAGCCATGTTTTCATACAAGAATCCAAAACCTTTAGCCCCAGAGCTTTAGTTACTGAAACCAAAGTGTTCCTCCAGTGATCTGTTTTTCCACAATGCTGTAAAGATTATCAAAATTATCCTGTTGATGAGTGACAAAGAACACATCATTTTTTATATGTTACTTCTCTCTATGAATAGATAATAAACTATTCAACTGCTCAGTAAGGCGTGAACTGCATCATCATTCCCGTTAACCATGCAGCTTTGTTCTGTTAATCTACACTAATTCATTTAAGCGCAACAAAATTGTATACACAGCAACATTTTCTTAAAAATACTGGTGTGAATTAAGTGCTTTTTTGGGGTGGAAAATAAACCTCCAGACTTCCTGGGGTTTGATACAAATTAATAAATTCTTCCTAATAAATGCTCTTACTTTTGAGAGAGGACAGGCTGCTGGTTCCTCCAAACAAGGAGCGTGTGGCAGAGCTCCCAGAGACACCAGGCGGTGACACCAGCATCACTAGGTAAGTTCCACATACATACATAGGCGTCTTTCTCAGAGTTTTCAAAGGGAGTCCGCAGCTAGTGTTGACAGCTGTAACAGGATTAAAAGAAATATGTCCAAGGAGGCACTTAATAACTATATTAAAAGCCAGAAAAAAAAACATATGGTATTTAGACCAAATATTTTGTTGATGAATTACCAGACTGTTCCTCTTTGACAGTGTTAGTAATGGCAGAGCCTGTGAGAGCAGCCAATGTGGCAGAATGGGATGCCCGGAAGCGTGACATTCGACTCAAGAGAAGTTCATTCAAGCATTTGGAAGACTCGCCTTCCTTGCGAGTAAGAATAACTCTCTCCTGCAGGATGTCTGCAACACACAACCCTGTCTGCGTCTGCACCAGAGAATAAAGGAGAAGGCAAATCACAGATGAATCACAGACAAGAACAAAACTGAAAACTGTCAAAATTTCACTGATGTGCATGTACTTACCGACAGGTGAAAGACATCCATAAAGACAGAGTGGCCTTTCTGTGTTTTCTCATTGAGACTAGCTGGGGACCAGACCCAGTAAAGGTAGGTTCCATCTGAGCAGAGGTGCAGTGTGGTCATACTGCTGCCCACAGGGAAATGATGGGCTGGCATGGGCACAATCTGGCACACCTGAAAATGACAGCTTGGACTATTACTATACCTTTCTTAACTCAATTCATTTTTATCAGCTTGATGTAGCAGAGTGGTCATCTACGTAGGCATTTTATGAGACTGAAATTTTCAAAACTGCTAATTTATGATGAAATACCAACAAAGAAATGGTTAAGTAAATACTGTATATGTAGTACCTGGAGGGTGAAGGGGTCAACGACCTGGCACAGCTGATGAGGCTTGGCATCGAAGGAGGAAGGACGGTGAAGGAGCCAGCCACTGCTGAACACCACCCAGCCAGGCTCCAACTCTTCATTTCGACAGTACACAAAACCCCTGTAGACAGCACAAACATAAAGCATGCAAGTCTGTAGGAAAAACAGGATTTTGGGCAAAAATTACAGCACCTACAGCAGAAATTCGCATATTGCATTTTTTGTTAGCTGCTTCAGATCATACCTATACTGTGCTTTAAACTTTTATTAATATATTTGTAGTCTTAGTTCATGCATCATGGTTATTTTTGTGGAGGAAAACGGATGTCTTTTCTATAATGAGCGAGCTCGGAGATCTGAATCTAGCAATGTAGTTTTTTGCTTGTGAAAGAAATTAATTCAAGGCCTGTTGAATTCTAAAAAACACATTTTAGAAGATAGCTACCCTCTGCTTGCACATTTGGTAATTTGCAAACACAGCATGGAATTAAGATGCAGGCAGCACAACACACTTTAAAAATCAGCCAAGTCAACCAAAGACAGAGAGGATGTGACAGTGCACTGCAGATACTGGTTTGAGAATGTCCAGGAAATAACAGTCCTATTATAATCGTTGCATGGTTAAATGATAAGGGATATTTTTAGTGTTTCATTCTCTTTCTGTCCCTCCGTCTCACTCTTCTCAGATAAAGGCAGGCAGGCAGTAACAGGGATCATATTACCTCAGTGTCCCATGTAAACCAGAGCCCAGCTTGCTGAGTCCTCTCCCAGAGGAGTTAGTGGTATACAGATAGAGTCCGTCTGTGGCTAGACAGCGCCCCAGGTCAGTATCTGCAAGAGACAGGGCTGAAAAGACTAAATAAAGTGGAAAATGACAGATAGTTGAGTTGAAATGAAAGGAAGGAGCTGATAAAACTTCTGAAAGAATTAGGATGCTCAAGGAGGTGAAAACTGTTTTATTTTTTGCATAATTACTGATTAAAAGTCCTGCTTCTATGCTGCTCTCATGTCATCTTAGAATAAAATGGAAATATACATACTTTCTTTTAGATATATGCCACATTCAGCCACTCTCACTACTCAAGGTCAGCTCATCGATTGCTGGAGAGTGAGACATCACTCTTGTTCTCTGCTTTACTTCCTTGTTCACATTAAGGAACAGCCTCTCCATCTCTCATTCCTTAGCATAAATAAATTCAACATATACATAAGTAACATGTGAGCAAAGAGGCAAGTAAAATGTTCTCCTTCCTCCATATATGTTGTGTTTTAAAATGCTTTATGCATTTTTTCAGACATACTCCATATGATATGCCTTTTTCAAGAGAAAATCAAACCAAATAACGAGCAGAGTGATGAAGCTGTCTTTCTAATTCCCATAAGCTAAAGGAGCACAACAGAAAAATATTTACAAGGGTGAGATTACTACTATTACTGCATCGCCAGCACCTGGGCACTGGTTGTGCGCAGGGCCTTTGTACTCAGAAAAATATTTACCTTTACTCTCTGCTCCTCCAGCTGAATTATCGGGTGTCGGCAGCATGTCTTCAAAACCCCAAGACACACTGTGTTTCCCCCCCAAGAGGCATGATGGAGAGCCAGGGCCTCCTTCTAGAAGCAAAAGTCTGATGTGGCAGAGAAACAGGATTATCACTCATTTGACAACACACCAATAGATATTCAATTGGTAAGAGGCGTACCTGTACAGGACATCTGACACAGGGAGCTGGCCCAGGTCAGTTTGTTTCTGTAGCAGGTGAACTGTGTGGATGAAGGTCTTCAGAGATCCTCTAGAAAATAGTTTGGTAGATTGATCAGAAGGCCACAGCAGGGAATACAAAGCCTATTGTTAAGCCTTTGTGGAGGCCTAACACAATAATGCCTGACTTAAATTATGGAAGGAATTCAGTGTAACATAATGGCAATTACAATGTAATATTTGCAAGAATCTTTTTCATTACAGTTTAATGAAAAGAACATTTTCTGCTCTCTGCAGGGTATAATGAACAACCAATTCAATTCAAGTTTGTGCAGGGTTCATTTTCTGCTTTGCTTAACAATTAATTTAACACATATGAAAGCAAAATGATGAAACAAATATTTTCCTTTGTCTCAAATGACACTGTTCACTGTATTATTTCATATGACACATTCCACATAGCAGGGATATTGGCAAGAAATTTGCATGGTGACAATGCAAACAAAAATGAAGGAACGTGAACGTGACACAGAGTATCATCTTAAATAGGTCAAGGACTCTGACTACCCAAAACAAGATCAAGAGAAATGAACGACATCAAACATATGCATGTAGCTTGGGGATGAAAAGTCTGACTTAAGAGTTTTCTGGGAGTATTATACATTTGATTTTGATATATTTGACCACATTGATATGTTTATTATTTTTCTGCATTATTTTTCTGATTCTTCTTGTGTTTCATATATTAATAAATCATATTTTGATATTCATACTTCCAATGTTCATTATAGTGTTTTATTGTCAAATGTATCTGGCTATGGCCATGTACCTGGATATAAGAGTTCGGTCATATTGCAGAGCCCTAACTTGACTCAGTATTTAGATGTGTCAAACCCCTTTCAGCAGATGTCATCTATGAAACCATCTTGTGTTCTGAATACTGCTGCATGTTCGTTTTACTTGGCTAGAAAATCAGAGGTGAGGGGGAGCTGATAGCACTTTAATTAACTCCCACTGTCTGTGAAAAGGCACCAGGCCTGGATGGTTCCCCACAACAAAGAGCCCTCAGCTTTAACAGAGGCTGAACAAAGAGTGGAGGGTTCTGGCTTTGACAAGTCAAGATCCAATGTCACCAGCAGAAGCCAGAGTTCAGCCACAAAAAATAGCACATTCTGCCCATTTGCCAATCAAGGGATACCACAAACAGTATACAATTCCCTAAATTTAAATCCCTTTAAATATCCATTGCTATTCTATATCTTCTACCTCAGTGCTCTTTCAAAGTTTCTTTCAACACACCCTGCCAAACTTTTCTTTCATCATTCATCATTACTTGACTGATGGGTGTAAAGTTAACAACAAAGACCATCATTCACAAAATAGATAGTTCCTAAATGATTAAATAAACTACATTTGTTTTATATAGAGAAAGTATTAGGGTATGTCAGTATTAGACATTTATAAAACATCTGTGAAGTTGTAAAGTATAATAAACAAATATAAAGAGCCATACATGCAGTTATATTCAGGAGCATTTCCATTATCCATAGAGATGGGTTGATTTAAATCCACTCAAAAAGAGGACAGATTTTGTTGTGTGAACTAGGGAAAGAATGTTTTTCTGTCCTGTCATGAGGGACAGAATGAATTTCTTAGTTAATGTAAGCCTAATTCTTTTGGCTGGATGCTGCAAAAACTAGAGCTGTGTCTCAGACAGAAATGCCTGGGGTAGAATTTACCAAAGTTGGTAAAGAAGATAAAATATTTTTAAGACTGAACTATAACCTGTAATTATGTACTGAAATGTTTGATGACTATGATTATTCTTTCTGGTGTGATATAAACAAAAGAGAGCCTGGCACATGGTGCACATGACACAAAACTAAAACTATCAATCAATCAATGCATTCTTGGTGTTTCTAATAACCTGTACTTTAAAATAACTTTAACAATGATAAATACAGTGTGTTTAACTTAAGGGCCAACAAAATAATAATGCCACAAAGTAAACTAATGGCAGCATCAAAGTGTTGCATTTCATATAATCATCATTGTGCTTGCTTCTGCAAAGTTTGAGGCCTTACCTGGCACAAGCAAGTGCCACAAGTGCAGCAGCAGCATTCTCCCTTTGTCTGTGTGTGTGCAGAGTCTGTGTCGGAGCCTGGCCCTGGCTTTGACCTGACTCCTGGACACCATCCTCCAGCCAAGTGCAGAGGAGCCCCTCCAGGCCATTCAGACAATCAGCGGGCTCTTTGCTGAGGCTGAGCGGTTGACAGTCCCGAAGGCAGGCTAGCAATACCTCTGCTGTGACACCACAGAGCGCTGGGTCACTGCGAGTCTGAGACTGTAAAAGGGGAAAAACCAGCAGCAGACCAACACGGGAGGTGAATGGTGCCTGCTCTGGTTGCTGGAGCAGACCTTGTCTTTTGAGCAAGGCCAAGGTCTCCTCATCAGCCCCTCCAGTCCCCTCTCGCTCCTGTTGTTCCTCCAAGGCCAGCTGGCGCTGTGCACCCCATAGGCCACGCAAAGCATTGAGACGGTACTCCAACAATCGTGCATATGCATTACTCTGATTCCCACAGACAGCACGAAGCCGCTCAGCAAGCTCTACTGGGTTTTTTGTCTCAAATGTTAGAATCTGAAAGGAAGAGCAGGGATGGAGGAAAAACCAAAAAGGGAAAAATAAATTAGTAGGCATTAACAAAACAAGTGGAATCTGGCCTGATCTGGAAAACCACAACTTTAATTTTTCATATTATATAAAGATGTGTTTTTTCAAAATATACAACCAACATAAAGACATAAAACAGTAATACACAATGGGGATAACAATGTTTTCTACAAGGATTATTTGTCTTTTATCCATGTTGTATCAACTTAAGCAGTAACATATTTTTAACCAAAACACCTGGTAAAAATGGTTACAATAAACACTCCATAACCATGATCTACAAGATGCATTACAGTGTTATTGTGCTCCTTGTTCATCAACATTTGACTTTAAAACAAGGCACATTTAAAATACAGTCACAATTTATTGGTTTACCTTGCAATTTTTGTAGAGTAACTATGAATCATTTCCACAGCAGAAACACTTATATCCAGAGTCTTTTGGACTATGAAATAATGGTCAATGATAATAACGTACATTTGGGATAGCCTATCAGAAGTGTAACAATGTGCTTCATGTGCACTTAGCCAGCATTGCGGATATTGATCACACTCTGTGGCCCACGAATCATGGAATGGAAAGAAATCCATTATGCCATTTAGCAGGCACAATTTGTATTGATTCTATTTCAGAAATGCTACTAATGTTACAGAAACGCTTCTTTGACTGGATGCCGGGCCTATCTCCACCTTGCTCTGCAAAACACTGCTGCAAGTGGATAAAAATAGTCATCATCATCACACCTACAAAAACAGCACTGAATGACCCAGTCAGTCTTATATCTAGAGTTTAACCTACACTTCAAGACAGACCAGTGCATAAAAAAACACTCAAAAATAAATTTAAACACATAAAAAAGCCAGACATCTATAAGAGGCTGTTGCCAGAAGTGTGATACAGTGTTTCTATTTAGTTGTACCCAACTTCTATTTAAAGCAACAGTTATTTCATTACATTATTATTATTAATAATCATTTAGTTTAGTTGTAGTATGCTAATATTTATACAAGCAGTTCAAAGTAAAACCTGCTTATTAATAATAATTATTTATGTTTTCACTGGTTTGTCCTTTATTAGAGCAGCTAGTGGAGCTGTGATCATAGAAGACTGCTTGTAAAATGGGGTCATCAAGAAGTCCTCTGCAGCCGTTATGCCAGTAATACAAGTACTACAAGATTAAGTAAGATACCAGACTGTTGCTGGGTATTGTTCTTTTACATGTACTGAGTACAATGAAGAAAGGAGAGAAGCAAACGGATTACAGCCAGATATTTGGCAAGAAACATTAGGACAAAGGAGGTTAGTTGAATTCAATTAACACTTAATCAAGCAGACACTGCCCACTAATGTACATTTATAGCATCTCCAAACCCAAAGCCTTGAGCCAGTCGTAGAATGTTGCCTTTGTAAAACTAAAATAATCTGTATAACCTATGTAGTCAGCTGTGCCAACATACCACTTTTCCAACAATCAAGCCGGCACATTCCATTGTGATTTTGAGCTAAACCTTAATTTACTGGGTGAGAGACAGGAGTAATCACAAAGAATGTCATATTATGGCATTTTAAAAAGTACCCAAGTGGGATATATTGTAAATAACACACTACATTGTTGTTAATTTAAAGAAAATTAACTTTGAAATGGAAGCTGGTCTGACACTGCACTATTGTAAAATTAAAGATTAAAACTACAGTGTGTTGGATTGTCTTAACATATAAGCATGTAGGTTAACCTTAATGACATGTGCGGGAATGGCTGTATTTTCATACAGTGATGCTAAATGCATTATGTGAAAAATGTGGTATTATTAGATTCATGTAAATGGCTGCCCATAAGTCTCAGCGTCTGTCTGTCTATTCAACAGTATCTACCACCTGCTCATCAACATGTGACAGATTACCACAACAAATGCGCAGTACAGATACAATTGGGCTCTGGCTTTTTACACAACAGAGTCTCGACATATTGAAGATGTAAATAAACACGGTTAGCTCGAAGTTTCCATCGGCATCACTGTGAAGGAAACGCAATCTACTGACAGAGACACTTCCGAGTCGGCGAGCATCTTCAAAATAAAAGCTTGGAAAATGACTGGCTCTAAACGTATTTTAAGAAAAAACATTCATATTATTATTTCGACCTCATAGATCTTACATATGTTTATAGTACTTTTAAATTGAGTATTAAATAGTTATAAGATGACTGAATATGATACACATATAAACATTTGCTAAAACTGTACTTGCAATAAAGACATTTAGCAAAATACCATAATACTTTGCTGGGTTATTTTGCTGTAGAAATTACATAACAATGTGCATATTGGTGTCCTTGAATAAATAACTAAAGAATATTTATTACATAATCTGCTCAGTGTAATACATTACTCTACACATTATGAGCTGTCCTCGATGATTACTGGCAGAAGCAATACATTTGACCTGGGGCAGAATACCAGCAAACCAGGGTACTGAATTTCAACACTTTAATAGCATGAACTGCACTAAATATAGGGTATTAATAAATGCCTTGAAGCCAAATTTCATTCCTCACACAATAAACTGTATTAATTTCAGTGTGTCCATCATGTATACAAACACATATTTATATACATGGCCTTCACCGTTATTGATATTAACAGAACACTTCCAAGTTACAGTATATATAATGTATACATATTTATAATTTCAGTGATAGATTTTGTTGAGTGGTTTTATTTTTGCTGCTTACGAGTATACAGCAATGCAGTGGAGCTGCACAATACAATTGTATCTTTGTGTTTACAGACAGTTTTTTTAATTACAATGGAAACGTCATATTCCAAGAAGCATCAGAAGTTTAAGCAAAATCTTCAGCCCTTTTATCCAGATTTGTTCTAGGTTCATGCCTACTCAAGCAACTAGAAGGGGCGTTTCAGAAATATCCAATTTACGTGGCTCAGGTTAGTTTAAGACCCCGATGATGAATTCAATTACAGTCCTTGGAATAAATCTTCCTAATCTGAAGATTTTGGAACCTCGTTTGTACATCTTTTATTTTGAAAGACCCATACGGGAAATGCTTTGTCAATGGCTGGTTCTTTGACAGTGAGTCAATAACAAGCAGGGCAGGAAACTTGCAAACGTTAGCGATACCGTTATCATAGAGGGTGTGTTGCACCTGACAGTAAACACAAATGTATACATTAAAAGAAACAAAGGATAATCTCAACGCCAACACTGTGAGCGTGTTTCTAAATATAAGCCTGTGTGTGTGTGTCTGTGTGAGATGGCTTTCACCCACCTCTTGCTCAGTGTCCCCCTGTTCTGACACTCCAATTTCACTGGGCAGTTCAGCCAGATCTGTGACCCGAATGAGTCCGTCGTGGAGGAAAATTGTCTCCTCCTTCACGGAAAGCCACTGGGACGAATCCACGGCTCCGGAGCCCATCGCTCTCTCCTCCAACAATGATGCCAAAGGGGTCGAACATTAAAAATTCAGTGACAGAATTACAGAAACGCCCTAGCTAACCTGCTACCGAGCTACAATAACATTCCAGCCGTCGGCCGCTGCCGTCTTATCAGGCGATGGGCTGTGACAGGGCAAATGGTAGCGTAGCACTACAAGCAAACCGATGACAAATACACGGCAAACAGATATCGGTTGCGAATCCTCTTCACATAACTTGGCTGCTCATGTCGTGCTAATAGCGGCTGCTAGCTGTCTGGCTTGGTTAGCTGGAAGCCGTGCTAACTTACCGTACGGTATCGTTTTAACGTTACCTAGCAGAGTGGGCGTGACACTTCTACTAAATCCGTTGCTACGCCGCGCCTTTTAAACAACAGTCTTTTCAGGACGAAGACTGCTCCTGTAGTGAACCCATTCCTTGGTTAAACACGAAACGCAGACGGCTCCGCTAACGGCCCGGCCGCTGTGTCACTGACTGAGAAGATAATGAAAGTCTCCTAGCTGTCAGTGCGACGCCATGTTTCCAAGGCCAACTCGCTGCTCCCAGCATGCACCGCGGCCCAGAATAAAAGCTGTCAAATATTCATGAGTTCATCATCTGTGGTTCAGATACCACAGAATTTATCTATCACTTATCATTTATTACAGATGTTTTGACGGTTTTATATTAGATGTGTTGGTTTTTTTTTTGTTTGTTTTTTAAGATGAAAGATGGAGTTCAAATAGGTTATAGACTTGGTTTAAAATATTAATCAGTATGTTAAATAGAGTATCCTGGTACATACACCTTAGAATCTATCACATCTGGATGACATGGTTATTGTAAAAATACCGTTTGTATTCTGGCTAAAACTTTATGAACGAAGATTTATGAGGTTGTATCTGCCACAATCTCTGTACTGGACCCAAACTGCTATTACAATTGGATAGTTAATCATCATTAATAACTGGAAGATGCCAGGGGAACTGCATTTTAAGAACTGGGGGACATCTAGGGGAAATTATTCAGTTATGTCACAGAGGATGCAGGATACAGGACAGAAAATGATCTTTTAAATGGCAGGCATATTTGTCTTTTAAATGTTTTACTATTTTATATATTTAAAAAAAAGATTTATGTCAGATTTGTACAGTCCACTTGGCAAGCAAATGACTGCTTTGGTTTCTGTTTGATAGTGTTAGTGGGTTTGTAACAGAATGTACATGTCATCTGTTTTATGACTATTGCTAATATTATTGAATAAAAGCAGTTTAAAGCTGTAGAAAGTAATAGAAAAAGAAGTCTAGGATACCTGCATGTTGGATGTGTCATAATACATATTGAGGAGTGTTATAATATCAATGGCACATGTCTTGAATCATCCTTCACTTAACATTTTCAAATAAGATCAACTAGAAACACAGTGAACAGAGAATTCCAGCTCAATATAACAAACACCAGTTTTGTCATTTCACTGTGTAAGTTAAATGTAGGCATATAAAACATATTTACTGTAATTGAACAGTATAGAAAACACAAGTTTTTTTGCTGATCTCATCACTTTACTGACTCAAGTAGTACAATTTGACCCCAACTTGTGATTATTTCCTCAAATGTCCTGTACACACGTCCTTAAATTAATCAATTACAATAGATATTCATATCACATTCCATATGCAAGAACAGTTCCTTTCCATATAAATATAAACCTCTACATTCAAATGATATTTACAAAACAGTACAAAAATCAAAGGTTTGACTTCCTGAATGTTTTCAGCACACTGTTGTTTTACATCATATGACTGACAAAGAAACTGCTGCACAAAATGCAAATCCTTTACAATTCATTGTTGATGTGCATAGCAGCTTATAATCATGTGAGCTGTGCCATAGCTTCTCTTCTCAGCCTTAGGCATCGCTTATAAAGACGAACAGAAATCCTTCTTTTCCTGTGCTTGCCTGAATTTTGCACCCCAGCAATGTCTTTTCCCTCTGTCTTCTTAAGTGCTTGAAGTAGGTCAAAAGCTTTAGTGAAGCCTCCAGAACAGCTGGAAAAGAAAAAAAATATTCAGAACATAATTCAAACTAATAATCTGAGTTACCATATTAGACAGCAGAGATAAGAAGCTTCAACCAAATGTTGAGATTATCAAGAATGAGTGAAGTTCAAAACCTTTTTCTGAGGGGACATTTTTTCGCCTTTGGTAGTTTAAAACAGTATTGAGAGACCGAATCCATCAGAAAAAGGGGGAAAGTAGTGGGTTCCTTGATGCTTTGAATGTGACCAGCCAAACTGTAAAAATGACACATGACATATAATTTATAATCCCAGAAACAAAGCACAAAACAAAGAAAAAACAAATGAGATGATAAAACAAAGTGTAATTCACTGTGTTCTTTGCATCTGGAAAGATACAAGGACAGATAGAAATAATTTGTCAGATTATAAATGTAAATTTGAAGTTTTGAGATTTAATAATTTCTAAAACTGTATAGTCCTATTTCTGCAGTGAGTTGTCCTTTTTATGAATGAAACATAAACTTAAATCCTGCATTTATGTAATTGTGTTTTTAAAAATCCAACTTCAGGTGAATCAACAACACGCTCTTTTAGAAATACATTAACGGCATTGTCCCAATTAAAAGAGAAAAAAAAACACATTTAAATTCACTGTTGCTATTACCAGAATGCTGGCCTTTTACAAAAAAATTAGACATATAAAAATGTAATTAATAATTTAGTTAGGACTGTTTCTTATTGCATGTCCCAGTAAGCCTGTACATCCTGGTGAACTGGAATGCAGCCATTGTTAACTTTATTAGTTCCACCTGCAGTTTTCCCATTATGACCTGTCAAATGGTCTGGCTTGGGAGGGGGAAGTGTAAAGTCTTTTACAAGGTGCAACTAGGCAACACATAAATCTATTTCACTAACAGAGGTTTAGTCATTTCATAAATAGGGTTTTGCTTTCACAGTGTTCACAAACAACCCAGCTTTAGCCTTATACTGTACTTCACCACTCATTGTAGACATTATTAAAATGTTCTGGAAAGTACTACTAGAAATTACATTTGAGAAAAAATGGATGTAACCCAGGAATGCATAATGACTTATAGGTGAAACAGCTTTAAGTCCACTAAAAGCTATGTATGGCTTTCATCAGACTACACTGTGAATTTTTTCCAGGCAAGCATGATAAAAGATTCTTTGTCAGTACACTTCAAACAACAAAAATAAATCTCAAATACTTAATGGTTGAATATATTGGAATAAAAAGTCAGATTTTAGCTTGCTTAATTAAATATAGAACTTTGTTGTTCTATATGCCTGTGTGATGAAGGATATATATATATGTGAAGCATGGACTGGTTTATTCCCCTAATCTCCTTTATTGGAAAGAAAATATTGGACATAAATATAAAATAAAATTCTGTTGACCTGAGGAGAAACCAAAATAGAAATACAGCCTTTAAGTGTGGTGCTGTAATTTTACCGGCTGGTGCAGTCACAATGGTAGGCTGTCTTTAGTTCAAAGTTCTGGAGATCAAACTTTTTCTCCAATGGAGGTATTTTGTATTTACATTTATCCAAAAGTTTTAGGCTTCCACACAGGAGAAGATCATCTATGGAATGAAAAATAAACAGAGATTATCACAAAATATATATATATTTTTTAATTGAGTGTTGGACTAACAAGCTACCAGGAA
>JAPTYR010000031.1:23660263-23672037 GCA_029814505.1 Siphamia roseigaster | reverse complement strand
CGGAAGAGTCAATCTAAACATTTTAAGAGAAGCGGCACGAAAGGAACTTCGAGAGTTTTTGGACAAATGTGCAGGAAGCAAGGTATAATCATCGTGTAACAACGAAAATGTGGGTGACATAGCAGCAGTTAGCATTAGCCATTAGATTTGACAGTCACGTCTGAGGCTAACGTACGTTGCAGTACGCTGTATATATGTTAGCTTCCACATAGATTGTGAAATACAAATAAAATATGTAGTTCGTAGCGATAGTTTAAGCGTAAATGTAACAATGTTTAGTCTTGGGTTTTATTTATGGAGTCGCGTAATCTATCATTTATCAACTCGTGATCAAGTTCACTTAAATTTTCTACAGATATATCGTGTTGTTTATTTATTACATTACATTATTTGAGATATTTTCTGTATGAAGCCAAGGGAACTTTGGGGAATCCAGTTTCTTAAACAACACACAGACCACGAAATAGTAACGAATGATTAATGGCTATCTAATGACTTAACAAACAACTAAACACCATTAACGAGTATTTAGCCATAATACATGGAATTATTCAGAAATCAGAATAATCCTTGTTGTAAATAATATGAAATACACATTGAAGCTAAATGTGTTAACAAAATCAATGTACAATTACAACTCAAACATTACCTAACATTTTGTTGGCGTTTAGGCCATCGTTTGGGATGAATATCTGACTGGACCTTTTGGATTAATAGCGCAGTACTCTTTACTTAAGGTAAGGCTTCCTGTGCACAAATCTTTGATGTACAATCAACAATAAATAAGATTAAACAGACAGTCATATGTAATACATTATATAATTGTGCATATGTATTGCTGTTTTCCAGGAACATGAAGTGGAAAAGATGTTCACTCTCAAACGTGGCCGGCTCCCTTCAGCAGATGTCAAAAATATCATTTTTTTTGTCCGCCCCAGACTGGAGCTTATGGACATAATTGCTGAGAATGTATTCAGGTTTGAATGTGTCTCATTTTTATGTCTAGCACTGTACACAATGATGAAAGCATTCTCTTCATGGCCAATTGTCACATATTTTAGCAACTCTGTGGTTTAACACTTCTGTTCTGGATTTCTCACCTTTTAGTGAGGATAAGATGCATTCATCACGTGACTTCCATATTCTGTTTGTACCACGTCGGAGCATGTTATGTGAGCAACGATTGAAGGAGCAGGGAGTGCTGGGGTCTTTCATCAACATTGATGAGTACATCCTGGATCTAATTCCCTATGATGGTGACCTACTCTCCATGGAGTATGAAAGTGCTTTCAGGGTGTGTTCAGCTCTTAGAATTTCAGTGGAGGTGCTGTGTTTTGCCTAACTTATGAGAAGTAAACAAAAAAATAAAGAATATTGTGTATAGGTCAAAGGTCACTATTTAAGACTCCACACCCAGAGACGCACTTATTCCCCCTGGGTTTTTTTGTCTTGTGCAGGAGTGTTACCTAGAAAATGACCAGACAAGTCTTTATCACACAGCCAAAGGCCTGATGACCTTACAGGCGTTGTACGGTACCATACCACAGATTTATGGAAAGGGAGAATGTGCACGGGTAGGTATGGTGGAAAGAGACTGAAATGAATGAAATCTGGTGAATTGTGTTGTAACAATAGGAATAGGTTTAAAGTAAAGAATGTGCTTGTTTTCAGCATGTTGCCAACATGATGCTGAGAATGAAGAGGGAGTTTGCTGGCAGTCAGAATCAGATCCTGCCAGTGTTTGATACACTCCTGCTCTTGGATCGTAATGTTGACCTCCTTACCCCTTTGGCTACACAACTCACTTATGAGGGTCTCATTGATGAAATCTATGGAATCAACAATGGTGAGGATAAACCTTTTGGATGGAATCTCTTCATATCAGAATGTTTTGGATTTACATAATCTTTTAATTTGTTGCTTTCAATTCTTTATCTGTATCAGATACAAATACATGGTCCATATCATGTGTACAATGTCACTCTTTCACTGACAGGTTATGTGAAATTACCCCCTGAGAAGTTTGCACAGAAGAAGCAAGGTGAGGGGAGTAAAGATTTACCCACTGAGCCAAAGAAGCTGCAGCTCAATTCAGCAGAGGAGCTGTATGCAGAAATCAGAGACAAAAATTTCAACGCTGTTGGAGCAGCCCTCAGCAAGAAGGCTAAAATCATCTCTGCTGCCTTTGAGGTTAGTCTGTCATGTTGGCTGAGCCAAACAATGTATAATAAAGTTATTTATTACACAATAATGAATAGTTTAGGTAAATTTTCTTGTACGTGGCATGAGTTACATTACATCATTTTAAAATAATCTAATCCCAATTTCAGTGGAATTTTCCCTGAGATGTTGTGACACAAATCCAATAGGTTAGAGAAGTGATAAAAATCACTTTCAGATAAGAGGAAGCGCTAATGGCAAATTCTTTACAATTCTCACATTGTAAGTTAGATACATTGATTGAGGCTTTCTTATGTAAATCTAAATTTTATTTAAAGATTAAAAAAATAACCAGCCAAACAGAAAATGTTCCAGCTGAAGAAAAATATGCTTACATAGACAACTAAATGTGGTTAGAGCACATCAAGTGTTTCAATTATTTTCTTGAAATAAGTTATTTTATGTGCCTCAATATTTTTTTGTTTCTATTTAAAAAGTATACATTTAATACAATAAAAAGACTTTGTCATTTTCTATTTGTCCTATGATGAAAAGTAAATAAGTATAAAAAAAAATGTAATAAAGAATGAAGAAAAATTAGGATAGTAATAATATGATTTACACAAAGAAAAACACATAATATTCCTTATTATATATATATATATATCACATTATGTAGTAAAGTGTTAAGCTACATGCTCTTCCCACGTCACCCATCCCTTTGTATTAAAAAAAAAAATAAGAAAAACAACCGAACAAAAACAAAACCAGTGGCATCAAGGCTAAGAAATGTAGATTTAAAAAAAAAAGAAGTAAAGAATGAACAATGAGCATTAAAAAAATCTGTGAACATGTAACAAATATGCTTGTAGATGTATTTAAGGGATAGGGATGACTATTTGGGTCAGGCCCAGGTGTAGTATAGTTGACATGTTTTCAAACTTGTACTAGATACATAAAACATTATCTAGTCTGAAAAGATAGTATTTGAAATTTAAAAAAAAAAATGGTTGAACTGATTTTAAACATTATAACAATGAAACATCTAAACTCCATATAATAGGTTATTTTAATTGTGTGCCTGTCTTTTCCAGACCTGTTATAAAATGTTATTCTTCTGATCTTCTATACAATGGACTTGTTTAACAATTAATACAGAATGTACTAACATGCTCCCAAGTAATGTATTTGTCTTGTCCCACAGGAGCGCCACAACGCCAAAACAGTGGGAGAAATAAAGCAGTTTGTGTCTCAGTTGCCTCATATGCAGGCAGCAAGGAGCTCCCTGGCTAATCACACATCCATAGCAGAGCTGATTAAAGACATTACCAGTGCGTAAACATGTCCTTTTGTTCCCCATCATACAAAATCAACAACCAAATAACCTTTGTCTGATTTGTAACACAATAATTGCATTGATTACTGTCTTTTGGGTTTGAACACTGTGTTACTACATGTTTCTTTTCTTAATATATGAGATGGTACCTTTGTTTGCTTTATGTGATAAATGATGTGGAAAATATATTTTTTTTCAGCATCCGAGGCCTTCTTTGACAATCTGACAGTGGAGCAGGAGTTTATGACTGGAGTAGATACAGACAAGGTACTCATTCCTTAATGTAACCCACATTGTAAAAACTAGTCTTAAATAGTTTGATAGGGTCGTAGTGGCAGCAGTAATTACTAATACCAACCATGAGATATGGCATCTTCTGCCTTGTTGTATCTCTTTTGCTATCTCCCCTTATGTCCTGCTATCTTTTGCCATTGTCCCCACTCAAATAAATGCACAAAATGATAGTAAGACAAATTTGACTTGATCTCAGAAAATGATGTTCAGTTTTATACTTTCATTACGCAGAAAAGCCAAGAAATCTTAAAAATAATACAGTAACAAGTGTGTAATAGCAATCGCTTACTAGATTACAATTTTATTTTTAGGTAAATACATACATAGAAGATTGCATTGCCCAAAAGGACCCACTGATCAAGATTCTGCGCCTGGTGTGCATGCAGTCGGTGTGTAACAATGGCCTCAAACAGAAGGTGCTTGATTACTACAAAAGGGAGATTCTGCAGGTACATATATAATGCAGTTTTTGTTGTTTTTGTGGCTGTCACCTTTCAGTATCTGTAGATACTTTTATTTTTTTAAAGTATGGTTTCATGTCAATGTACTGTGCTTTTGAAATTGCTGACCAACATCTTTTCTCTTATTTATTTTATTAAGACCTACGGTTATGAACACATACTAACACTGAACAACCTGGAGAAGGGCGGTCTGCTGAAGCTCCAGACAAGCTCTAGGAATAACTATCCTACCATTAGAAAAACCCTGAAACTGTGGATGGAGGATGCCAATGAACAGGTGTGACATTTCGAAAAATCATCCCTGCATCTGTCCTTTTAAAAACATCTTCAAGGTTACGATGATTGCAACCGTTTCCTTTTCTTTCAGAACCCCAATGACATCTCCTATGTATACAGCGGCTACGCTCCATTAAGCATCCGACTGACACAGGTGTTAGCGAGACCGGGCTGGCGTAGCATCGAAGAGGTGCTGAAGATGCTCCCAGGGCCGCACTTTGAGGAGAGACAACAGCTGCCTGCCGGGCTTCATAAAAAACGTAAGGACCGGTTCTGCTGTTGACCCTGCTACCATTAAACAGGGCAAAATAAACAACCCCTGCCTGCTAAATGTAGATAAGAAACAGTCATTGTTACTTTAACAAATGCAGCTGACATCTCTACAGAATCACTGTCAGTGTTTGTCCGGATATTTAAGCATCTGTGTTGAGGCAGTCGTACTGATAACGGCACATGGTGTAAGGCCTTCCTCCGGTTCTGTTCCATCCTTTAATATTGACAGTGGTAGGTGTTATGCTGATGTGAATAATGAATTTAATTATACACTCAATTTGAAATGTGTTAATTAGAATTGCAGTTTGGGGTATTAGACAGTTGATTTGTTTTTACATGCCTGCCTTACATTGGATTTTCAAAGGTGATAATAGAGGACTATCATCTAGGGGGAGGGTGATGACTAAATTAGTGTTTTCACATTTCAAGTAGTGCTTTAGCTGAGCCAAATCTCACCCCTTTTCCATTACATTACATTCAGTCAGCAATGACATGAATTTGATGAATGAATATGTCAAATAAAATAAGGTTAGTGTCAGCTGGAAATGATCATATGCTTACATTTCCTTTTCTAGTGAGTGTAATTTCATCTTTTACTCTTTTCGTGCTGCCCAATAGGCCAGCAGGGGGAAAATCGGACTACGCTGGTGTTCTTCCTTGGCGGAGTGACGTATGCAGAAATAGCCGCCCTTCGTTTCCTCTCTCAGATGGAAGACAGCGGGATGGAGTATATAATAGCCACCACCAAACTAATAAATGGGACAACGTGGATCAAATCTCTCATGGATCGGCCTGAATCCCAAGCACCCTGAGTTACCTGCATGTCCACCTGGGCACATCAAACACATCACTGATCAGAAAACTTCAGCTGTTGAGCTTTTATGTCCACATAAGTACTGCAGGTGCATCATTGATGTCTGAGCAGGTGAAACAGCAGAAGACTTGTGGAGAATTTTCCTTTAGCCTTCAGGTAGTGTAATATTTAATAATGTTGTATGGCTGGGCAATATGGCCATTTTTTTTCAGTGTCTGATTTTTATTATGTCTTTTTTGTTTCACATGAGCGTAAAATTAAAATGTATTAGAAATAAGAAAGTCTTTACCACACCTAAGAAAATAAAGTACAGGTTTATTTATGGATTTTTGTTGGAACAAGAAAGGTTTCCAGATGAAGCACTAATCCAGTTTACTATTTAGACATTTTTTTTCACACTGTACAAAATCAAAAACTTTAATTTGATTTATTGCCCATCCCTATAATGTTGATCTTCTTGTCTTTTGCTTAGATTTCCATCCCAGAGGTTGTTACTTTTGATCTGCTGTATATAATATATATCATTCTTTTTCTGTGTTGCTCGTATTGTCATATATGCACTTTGTTTACATTTTTAAGATTTCTGAGTAAACAGATTTCTTCTTGTGCCACGATAAAATATGTAAATAAAGCTGTAATTGAGCAGAAACAAGTCTTTGACTTTGAATGACCGCTATTTTCCCTTCTAGTTCTTGGATCTTTTTTGGAGAAGCATGGCAGTAGTATTCGGGGTGAGGAAGATGAAAGGCAGGGATGGGAGTGTATCCGTCAGCAGGGGTGCAGTTCTCCTAAGGAGCAATTAGCGCAGTAACAGGCCTCCTGATCAGCCGATAATGGCCCTGTGCTGTCTGGAGAGCTCAGCCTACGACAGCCATGATTTGACAGCGCAGGCCACTGATTGAATTAGGAGGCCATTTGTTCCATGTTCCGGTAGAGGATAACTGTGCGGCAGGAGGGTGTTTGATCTCTCTTTCAGTCAATACCTTCTCTGTGCAGTACAGTATGAACAGAAGGAGACACACTGACAGCACACATATATTTTGGTGAACTCTGTTTGGGTAAATCTGTGTATTTCCTCCATGTTGATGCTTTCTTTAACTAAAAACTCTGTCTTAGAAATAATAATAATCTTACTTAAATTATTTTTTTTAGGATCAGGTGCACTGAAGACTTGGAAGTCTCCTATTAAATTATTCCCAGAGGCCTTGGATCCTTATGATCAGTTCCTCCTTCTGGCTCCTCCTCTGCCATGAGAGACTGAAACGCACAAAGCTACACCCACAAACTTGGACTAAAGGGGTGGAAGCAGAGGAGTACACCATCCCAAGCAGCTTCTGCCCTGCTTCAGCAACACCAAGGTATGATTGTATGTTGGTTCCTTTTTTATTGTCTTGATCTTGTGTGTAATTCATGCATGTTTTGTTTTTCTTTTTCCTCTTATTAAATTTATGCATGTTTCAATTTCTTCCAGTCTTAGTTTATTACTTACCATCCAAGTCAATATACACACAAAAATCTGCTTCTTGCATGATTTATTCTGGAGCGTCTGAAGCTAAAAAGTGCTGCAACCAAAGAAAAGGCACTTGAACATATTTTGTCTTTTCCAGATTCTATATGTCTTATTGAACATCAGAGAAAATCTAAGAAGTCAAGTAAAGAAAGTGAGTAAAAATATATTCTGTAGTCTGTGTTGTTGGCAAATGTGAACAAAGTAGATCAATACTGAACCCACTTAGTCCAATTTACAGATAAATTATTAACAGTGCTTCAGTGAAATCACAGTCTACAAGCCCTTGCAAGGCTAGAAACATCAGTTTGCACCTATAATACTAAACAAATTGATCAGGCGCTAAAATTAATTCACTCTTTCCTTGATTGTTTTTGTCTGACCAACAAAGAATACACATAAAATGTAATTTATTACTATAATAGTAATTGTAGTTTCATCATCACTGCTCATGACCCACAATATTTTATGATTTGATGAACTCATGGATAACTCATAGATTGATTACACAGTTTCCCACCTTTCAACTATTCTGTTCAATGTGTGTCACCATACTGTCTTCTAGAATGGGTCGAGGTGGGAACATGGGACAACTCATCCATCATGGTCGCAGACAGAAGACACATCAGTACACTTTGGATGTGGAACCTCTATTAATCCGCTTTCTTCGGACATTTAAAGAAGTCCTTAAATTTGTTCTGTTCAGCTACACTGTGCTGTTCGGTGCCCTTCTTGTTGCACGATGGACAACTTATTTTATGGTGGGAAAGTAAAAACCAACCTGATGGAAAATTGACCTGTTTAACAATGAATTTTATACAGGTCCTCTTGGGAATTGTGGTTTATGTTGAAACTTCTGTATATTCTATTCTCCATGTACAACAGAGCAGACTGATCTTGTTCTCTTATTTGATTTACTGCAATGTAGCAGCAGCTTTTGGAACATTGTAGGCATAACACAAAACCCCATGATTTTTTTAATCAGGTTATCTTGTTGCATTAGATGTGTATGTGTGTTGACATGTGCAACCGAGAAACTGCTTTTTCCTCTTGAGTACAGAATTACTACAAGTTATAAAATGTGCTACTGTGGCTGTGTGGTATGTGAGACTGCTTTTTTCTTTATGAGACAATAACACTATTACAATAACAATTCATTTTGAGCATTCTTGCTCAAAATGTTTGACATATTTGTAAAGATAAATTTAATTAATTAAATTAATCTGAATAGTTGAACAGAAATGACTCAAGCACCAGTCCAAGCTGCAAAAATAGCAGCAGGTGCAGTGAATAAACCACCTACAGGTGCAAGTTCTGCCACTGACTCTATAGAGCAAAGTATAGATATCCCGTTGGACTCGAAATGTTATACCGTTTGCATGTGTACATTAACCATTCCAACCACAGGTTATATGCTGTGAATCCTGGTGTTAAACACAAGATCTAACACCAAAAGTTAAGTCTCATTGACGTCAGTTACTTTTACAAAACAAACCCTACAGCGAGGGTGAGCTCGAATTAATCACTAAAACGCTTCACATGGGTGGAGCTTAGCAATTGAACCGCTTTTATAAAAGTTCCAAGTACTTTTTATCAATATGTAAATACACTACAAAGAAGTTGACCGTAACGTAGACATAACCACAATATTACCATTTATACAACAGTAACAGGCGAGCAGTCGGTAAGTGACAGATTAATTGCGCAGCCTTACTGCTCTCCTGATTCGATGACTCGGAAACACCGCCCGCGTTGCGCCATTTTGAAAGTGTAATTCAGGGAGAGGCAGAGACGAGAGGGAAATCTTGAAGTGGAGTACAAAGTCTAAAAACCCGTAGTGCCGGTTGTAGTTTGCTTTCTTTAGCTGAAAACTACTTCGTGCCGTCTTGTTCCACTGGGCCGAAGACTTCAGCGGCTGAGCGGCTGCACTCCCAGGTTCATTTGTGCCGTGCTCCTCGGTCAGAACCTCCCAGTCGACCCGGGTCAGCACTCCCCCAGACCAGGGCCCGAGCCCGCTGCAGAGACCTGTCTGTCCAACGCTCTCACCATGGCAGGTAAAAGTGGAAATGAAACCATGACTTGTCAGTGATGTTGGTCTTAATAAAGATAAGTTACTCTTGTTCAGTATAAGTGGTGATTTCCTTCTCTGTGGTCAAACTGCACAAGGCTAGCTAGCAAGCTAGGATACTTCCTAAAAGATGCCAGTGTATGAAAGTCAACATTTTCTACTGTAAAAGTCTGTACAGGCCTGATCAATGTCTCTGAATTGGGAAATAACCACACTTATCAACATGCGCAACTGTTATAAAGTCACATGTGCTCATATTCTCATGTTACTGATTGGAGCTAAGTTAGCAGTAGGCTAACGCATGTAAAGTTATGTATGAGGACTGTGTGTTTAAAACTGGGGTTTGTGCTTCGTTCAGGGACTGATGGTGGGAACACTGATGTGCAGTGGTGCTTTTCCCAGGTCAAGGGAGCGATAGATGATGATGTCGCCGACGGTAAGTGCAAGCTATAATCTTAAAGCAGTTGCTAACTTGGATCGTCTGGTTCATAAACTGCCCCTCTTGGTATTGGTAGCGGTGTCAAACTATACTCAAGGAAATCGTAAATCACGTTTATATGTAAAGTGGACACTCCAGGAAGTACTTCAACAGGTAGTTTCTATGGATGATGGAGTTTCACACGAGTGGATGTTAGTTTTTGTTACAGTAAACTATCCCAAACTTTTTAGGTATGTAGATTGTTTGCATGCCTTAGATTGAAGAGGAGGTTGAAAACTCTGCGGCATGTCGAGGTCTAGTAATCAAGGGCATGTAATTTTACTACTGTACATAGACTAGGCTTCATGATTTATTAAAAAAGTGGTGCAATTATTAATGTGGACGTTGTACTTGTGTCAAGCAAAATGCACATACTAGAGCTCATTTAGAGAATTCAATTTTCACATTAAAATCTACCAGTTTTTACTCGTAGAAAAGATCACTGAATCCAAATTATCACCATGCACACACTTGAAACGTTTAAGTTGTAGCCTGCTGTCATAGTGTTAGACAGGCTGACATTGCAATGTTGACTTGATTAATTTTACATCTCTACTAATGGAAAACTTAAGAATTTTAATTTTAAGAAATATTGACCCTAATTCCAATAAAAAAAGATATGTAATCTACCCTGTTTTTCTAATGTCCAATAAGTAAATACATTGATACACATGGGCTTAAACATGTCTGTTTACAGTACATGTTGGACTTGTTTGTGTGTAAAGGACTTCATAGTTGTTTACAGTAATCTTTGCCTCAGAACAGGTATTAATGTGAGCCTCTCCTTGTGTCAATACATAGCACTGCATAGGCCCGAGACCCAACACAACAATACTGTGATAGTTTTATCTGACGCATGCAGGATTTCTCTCCTTCATTTGTGTTTTTATATTAGAGCTGTAGGGAGGCGGATCCTGTCACGCACTTTGTGTTTAACAAGGCAGTAGCCTATATTTATGGTAGAATGAGCTTTGAATTGTGCCAGTCGGTGAGAGGAGAGGGATTGTTTTATTGTAGGATTTGATGATAATGCTTGCCATTGATAAAGTATAAGACTGAGGTTATTTCCACCCTCCTTTGCTGTGTCTACTACACACTTTCAGTCATAGTGCACTGTATCGTATAACTACATTCACCTCATTGCACTGTTGTTTTCCCCATGGTTGGCATAATTTTCATCTCCCTCATAATCATAAAGTGAAAGCTAATGTGTAGTATTGGAAAAAAGCTGCTGAAAAAAATCTTGCGCCTCATTCCAATTTAAAAGCGTAAACTGGTGCAATGTATTTTAATGTTTGTCCTTCATACAATATGCTCCTGTAGTTCCGAAAATTGGACCATGAAATGGAAAACTGAGGAAATTTGGTAACAGATATCTTGTTTTTTTCCATAGCTGACATCATATCCACTGTTGAATTCAACCACTCTGGGGAACTACTAGCAACTGGGGACAAAGGAGGTCGTGTTGTAATTTTTCAGCAAGAGCCAGAGGTGAGTTTCTGTTACTCATGTTATCAAAACTGAATGGAAACGAGAATTACAACAATAAATCAGTTAGTTGGCACCTCGCAAATCCATTAGTTTGAGCAGATATATACATTTATAATTTCACTTTTTAAAATTGTAAAATTTTCTGATTTTCCTCCTCTACGAAAGTGAATTAAATATATTTCCATATTGGATCAAACTAAACATTTTTAGGATTTCATATTTGTACCGGAGGATATGATTCATTTTCAGTTTTTAAAGCCGTTTTGCAGATCAAATAACTCATTGATTAACTTTGGTTTACAAGTAAAATGCTTCCAGAATAAAAATGTGGGAAGTTCTACAAATTATATGAACTAATGAAAGAATGAGTTTTACACAACAAGAACCTCTGAACTGAACTGGTGGCTTCGTGGCTCAGTTCTACTTCAAAACTGCATTTTGGAGTTCATTGTAGAGGTGGGCGATATATCGAGAAAGACGATATATCTCGAAAGTAGTTTTGACGATACGTAATTTTGCAATATCGAATATTTTTTTTAATTAATAGCCTTTTATTATCATCATTATTATTAAGTCACGGGAACAAAAAATAATAAAGCAAAACGACAATTTTCCT
>JAPTYR010000031.1:23641964-23660021 GCA_029814505.1 Siphamia roseigaster | reverse complement strand
TATCGTCAAATATCGATATCGTGAAAATCCTAAAAAATATCAAGATATTTTTTTTTGCCCATATCGCCCACCCCTAGTTCATTGACATCACTCCTTCGAGTGCAAGACTGATAAATGTACTGTTCAAATATAAATAAACTTATTTATATGTGCACTAACACCTTTTTTGGAATTCAGTTCATCAAGGTATGCAAGTATGATTTTGCATATTTATGTCTAAAACATAATTTAAGAGAAATTGACCTGTGTAATTAATAAATAATCAACAATGAGAATACCTGTTAGCTGCTGCTGTAGTACTACTATTGTCTTTGACATTGCATTAAATTAACACCTAATGTGAGTTTTCTTGTTGTTTAGAGTAAGAATCAGCCACAGTGCCGTGGAGAATACAATGTTTACAGCACCTTCCAGAGCCATGAACCTGAGTTTGACTACCTGAAAAGTCTTGAGATTGAGGAAAAGATCAACAAGATTCGATGGCTGCCTCAGAAAAATGCAGCACACTTTCTTTTGTCTACAAATGGTAAGTAAACTTGAAATCTCACAGACTGTCACTTAAAACGTATCTTACTGTGTTCCATGTAAGTAAAGTCATTTTATGAGGTTCTGTTTTTTTCATGTTTTAGACAAAACCATAAAGCTGTGGAAGATTAGTGAACGTGACAAGAGACCTGAAGGTTACAATCTGAAGGAAGAAGATGGGCGATTTCGAGATCCTAATACTGTAACAACTCTGCGGGTTTGTATAAAATAACAGAACACTTAGTCATTTGTTACGTTGGCTTCAACTCCCTTGTCATTTATAATCATGTTTTTAAAATGTTAGATTTATAATTTTATAATGGCACTTCTAAAAAAAAATTAATTCCTTGAATGAATGAAGTTTGGAAAAATATAATTATAATTCCCAAACTAATCTCAATAGGCTTTTGAAAGCTTTTGAAACTAGATGTAAACTAGCTGAACTGACAGTAACTGTAAAGTATTGTCGTTTCTTGACACCGCTGCTGTTATTGACTTGTGCTTGCATTAACCTTTCATACATGCAGAAATGCTAGTGGGGGAAATTACAAAAATGATGCCTCCTTTCCAGCAATTGTAATGGAGAAATTAAATACCTTTTTAGTTGCACCTGGGTTTGACAAAAATGTCAGTTAGTATCCTTTAATTTCCCCTTTTCCTATGACAACTTGGATTTTGCTAATTAGATAGTAGTTGCTAGTTTCCTGGATATTTTTTATAATTTTTTATTTTTTTTTTCCCTAATGGAACCTACTGACAATAAAATAACTATTAAAGCTGCGGTGGGTAATTCTGAGAGGACAGCGAACTTAGCTTAAAATTTTGAACAGAAACCAGTTTCACGTCACTTCCCCTCCCTCTCTGCTGCGCTCAAGTCCTGCCTCCAGCTCCCCACCGCCCCTCCTCCCTGCGCAGCGGCATCTGTGACCGGGACCCGAAGTGACTGAAGCGAACAGTATAGACGACATGCAGCAAGAACCGCTTCTTTTGTTGGTTATTTCTTCGCAAAATCAAAACAAATAACATTAGAAATTAAGCAGGGGTATTTACCTGTCAAGCAGAAACGTATCCAGCTCGCCATTACTTTTAAACCCTTTCAGATCCCTAAGCTCTCTCCACCTCTGAAAAGACACTCCTATATTTACCCTCATTTTTATCTCTGGCTCCATCGACTTCTTTCTTTTTTGATTTCTTCTCTTCACTGGTCATCTTCCTTTTAGTTGTTTTAGCCCTAGCTGTTGTTGCTTCGCCATCACCTTCATACTGACGCACTCATGGAGTAGCCTGACATGGCGACAGAGATGCGGGGGGAGGGGGCGGTACCAGCAGTGATGGACAGATGTCAGACACTCCACCAAACACACATCTGGCTCTCATTGGTTGTTTTTTTAACAGGAGCAGTGGATTTTTATAAAAGGCTGTAGAAGCAGTAGGAGAGACTGCAGGAGCCGGGTTTATTCACAGATTACATATGTCAGCTGTGGGGACATAGCCTCAGTTTTGCATAATATAACAAAAAGATAATTTTATACAAGTTACCCACTGCAGCTTTAATAGAAGATTTTAACACTTAGCTGTTTAGCGGTCACTGCCACAGAATCAGTTATATGGTATCTGGTTGAGGACACTTATGCATCTAATTGGCAATAAAAGTAAAATTGAAGACAGTAAATAATTGTCAAAGCTGCACTAGCGCTAATGTAATGCTGTTATTATGTACTGTGTGTATGAGGATGGGTAAAATACAGAGATGGTAAAGTGTGTTAACTTTAACCTTTTGCTCTCTTCAGGTACCAGTATTTAGACCCATGGACTTGATGGTGGAGGCCAGCCCGAGACGAGTGTTTGCCAATGCTCACACCTACCACATCAACTCCATCTCAGTCAACAGTGATCATGAGACCTATTTGTCTGCAGATGATCTTCGCATTAACCTGTGGCACATGGAAATCACTGATCGCAGCTTTAGTATCCTTTGTTTTTTAATTCTATCCTCTCGCTTATCGCCCTCAAAAAGTAATGAGTGTCTCCTCGCAATGTGTAGTATGTCATGATAAAAGTTCAAACTGAAATGTAGATTTTTGTTTCTTTTTTTTTCAGGGATAGTTGAAGTACTAATGTCAAGTATGAGTAATGTGTTTGAGTTCAGTTTAACAGTTTACCAAAGGTTTCTACACATGGTGCTGATGTATATAGGAAAAAATTGTGGGCTTTTTTTAACTCTCAATGTGTGGTCTCCCATAATGTATTTCTCAATATTGCCAACAGATGGCACCAAAGTAAATCAAACATTTCAATAGGAATGACGTGTTTAAACAAAATCATATGAATGTTTTCTGACCCATGAGCATTTCAAAAACGACTGAGGAGTATTGCATTGGCAGGTCACTAACTTACTTGTCATTATGTAGCACTTCAACCTTAACCTTCCCTTTTCAGATATTGTTGACATAAAACCAACTAATATGGAGGAGCTGACAGAGGTTATCACAGCGGCAGAGTTTCACCCCAATCAGTGTAACACTTTTGTCTACAGCAGCAGCAAGGGCACCATTCGTCTCTGTGATATGAGGGCATCAGCGCTATGTGATAAGCATGTCAAATGTAAGTTTCTAATGAAGGAGTCACCAACACTGGTCCCCAAGGGCTACTAGAAGTTCTAAAATGGTATTTGCAGTGGCACCAGAAAGTTGACAGTGGTTGGGGGCCAGTGGAGGTAATTGAATTGACTGTAAGGTGCCCATAATTTTGTCACACTATAGCTTAATGGTGCATATTTTTAATCACAATCATTAGATCAAGTGGAAAAGTAAGCTTTGCTCCAAGAGTTCCATAAAGTGTGGGGATTTTTTGAGTGGGGGGTGTTGGCCTCAATCATTCTTTCTTGCATTATTCCAAAAATTGAACAAATCGGAAAGGGTTTGTTCTCTATGTTGCCTATGGTTGTGCCTATGCCGCCTTGCCACAACTGCAGCTAGTTTTACATGGAGGTGTGCCAGTTAATACCTACCTTTCAGAGATGCAAAAATCAGCCACTCCAATCAGTTTGGGGTTTGGTAAATCACAGTACGCTTTAGGTCTTTTGATAATGAAAAAAATAATTTTCACGATTATTCTGGTCAATATTGAAATCACAATTATTTACATGACTGTCTTTGAATTTGGAACAGGATTTATTGAAGATATTAAAAAAATAAAAACTCCTGTCAAATATATAAAAATATCTTGTAGTAAAAAATAAACTTGTACTGCACTCAATCTTTTGAAAACAAACAAATAAAATACAATATGAGATGGATATACTGGAATAAATAAGGCCAAAATAAATCCTTCGATTTAAATTGGTCTAAAATAAAATTTCTCACATTTGAGTGCACTGTGACAACATTCAACAAACTCTCGCAACAGAAACAATAAATTGTTTTTCATCAGTTATATGAATTTTTAGATCATCTGGAGTCAAAATTGTAAACTTGATAAATTGAGCTGCCCCAATATGCTTACTAAATAAATAATTGCATCTACTCCTCCTAATAATTTTATGCAGACTGGCAGATATGGCCATATTGCATATTCATAAAAGCAAACATGCTAAATGAGTCACTCAAGCTATTTTGCCCATTTAAGAGGTGCAACCCCTAGTGCATCTTGCTAGTAGATGATCTTTAATCTGTTTTTGCCCCTACCATCAAGTTTGCACACATTTTTACACTCACTAACCTTTAGTAAATCCAACCCATAGTGTTTTGAACCAAAGTTTAAATAGCTTAAACTCGTGTATTTTTATGGCCTGAATAGTCTTGTAAAAGGAGAACACTGGGAAGAGGGCCAAAAGTAAATTGTCATTCAGATAAGTTTCCTAGAAAGTACACCTGTAAACTGTGAGAATGCACGGAGATCTGCATAAAATAATTTGATAGAACCTAAATTAAAGATGCCTGCATAGATACAAACTGAGTCAACAAAATGATTTCTGCAATGTAGAATTAAACACTTTTTTTTAATTCAAGAAACACTTTAGACATTGTTGTGAAAATGCAGCACATTCACTAACAATACTGTCTCATATATAACCTGCAAAAAATGTGTAACTATGTTTATTGCATGTCTTTTTTTCAGTGTTTGAAGAGCCAGAGGATCCAAACAATCGCTCTTTTTTTTCTGAAATCATTTCATCCATCTCTGATGTCAAGTTCAGCCACAGTGGACGCTACATGATGACGCGGGACTACCTATCTGTCAAAATCTGGGATCTCAACATGGAGACCCGGCCAGTAGAAACATATCAGGCATGTAATATTTTACTTAAGTTAGCTCTGCTACCATAACTGCTCCCTTGCCCAGACATTAATTATGAATGTCACCTGTGTTTTTTGAGCAGGTGCATGAGTATCTCAGGAGTAAATTATGTTCTCTTTATGAGAATGACTGCATCTTTGACAAGTTTGAGTGCTGTTGGAATGGAAAAGACAGGTAAGAACCCTGTTGTTTTGGCTTTTAGTTATGAACCATTTTAGTGAGAAGTTAAACATTACAGGGCTGTTTTATTAAGGCAGTTTAAGCAAATTCTAGATATTTTCTTTTTACAGTTGCATAATGTTTTCAGAGTATCTTCTCCAAAAAGGCAGAACCTATGCAAATGTTTTTGAAAGAGCCCTTGTTTGACGACACTGAGCCTGTTAACACTGGCCTTATCAGTTACTGTGCTTATCTGGTCAGTGCAGAGCAGAAGACAATGTATGACCTGGATGGTGGGGGAGTAATGAGAAAACATGGTAACATTTAATGGTAGAACAAACACTTTTGACTTTGTTTCATTTCATGCTTTATTGTACTATTAATGTAAAGACAGCTCAGCATGAGAATTATTCTGGAACCTGACTGTTTTTTTTTTTTTTCTTTCTAATTTCTGGGGGTCAGGGGGTTGATAATGGATGCAGACCAAAATGCCTCCGGAGACAATTAAGAGAGTAGACAGACCATCGGTAATGAAATGCTTGACTATGGGGCCAGTGTGTAGGCTAAAAGTTAAAATTAGAGCAAATATTACCTAAATTATTAATATTTTTTTTACCTGAAGTTGCAAAATAAATTAATCTACTAATAAAGAACTGATGCCACGTCTCCACTACATGGTATTGGTCTGGCTTGGGTACCACGTACTATTCCTTGAGTGTTTCCATTACAGATACTATGATATCTGGACATCATCGCGAGGTGCCATCAAACTCACGCTGAATTTTTTTCATCAGCCATCAAAGACAAGAATGTCTCAACCTCCACGACAGACCACGGTGTTGTTTTGCAGACAGCTATAGATGTTGTGGACTGAATTATCTTACTGGTCTGTTCATTGGAATTCCAAATCTAGTTTTTTTTTTTGTTTTGTTTTTTTATGGCAGGTTGCATATTGATAACGGAATGGCACAGAAACAACTCCACCAATCAGTTTCTGTGCTGTTTACACATCACATTGTAGTGTCACTTGGAACCTTGGTGGAGACAATACCAAAATATAGTACTGGATACCACGGTACCAGGACCTTTTTTGTAATGGAAATACCCCAAAGCGAGCCAAGTTGAGTAGAGTCGGACCAAGCTGATGCTAGTGGAAAATGTGGCATTAGGTTGATGCTACAAGATCACTCCAGTCCATAGTACTGATGGGAAAAGTGTAAACAAGAAAACTGTGTATGTGTAGTAAAAGGACAGCAATCGTTCAGACAACTGAAGATAGTGAAACTGATGTGTTCATGTTTACAGCTGTGACTACAGCATACCCTGAGCTGTTCATCAGTGTCATAGGGTTGGGCAATATGACCTCAAATTAATATCACGATAAATTGGGGTACGTGCTGTGCATTTCAGTCTGTAACCGCACTTATCAGTTTCTGTCTTTTAATACTATTATGGGGTAACAGGGCAGTGCAGGATGTTTGTCCTGGCCTAATTATATATGCATAATCAGTCTAATACGACACTGATTGTTTTCTATAACATGTTTGGTAGCAGCAGCGCCATGGCAAAACCCGGTTGGTAACTGACATCAGCTGATCTGTGATTGTTGGCATTTCATGTCCTTGTGCTCAACATGAACTTTGTGGAACCTAAAATGTTTCCAAATGACAGATGTCAAATTTGATTTTCGGAACAAATACAACAGGATCAACTTGGACTCATGTCGTTACTTGGTCAGCCATTTATTCATTTAAACCGTCAGTCATTGCCTCATCGTCAGTTTCCCTTCCTGCTCATATTGGATGGGTGTAGTCATGTGGCTACACACACTCCACACAGTCTTGAAGGGGAATGAACATGGCGCACCAGCACGCAGTCAAATAGACAAAAAAGAATTTTATTTTCTGTTTTATTCAAATACCAAGTTTACTGTCATGGTTAAAATGACGTTGGTTATTGTAGTAAATGTCGGTAATGGTAAATTTTCAGTATATCGCCCAAACCTAGTGTCATAAAGGCTAAAACATGCACCGCTTTCTATCAGGATGGCTCAAGGTGTCTAGGACATGATGTTGGTTGCCATTCAATCTCACATTACACAAAATGATCCATGATTTAGTTTGAAATGCTGTTTGTGAACCGAATTGGACAGGTCTCATGTAGTCTTTCCCACCCTCACAAACCCAAGTCAATATGCAGTCTGTCACTGTATCAAACCATATCGAAGTTGTAATTGTCCTGGGCTAAACTAGACTGCGTAGCAGTCAGGTTGGATGGGAAAGAACCATTCCTACCCAGGTTTGTCAACACTCGCTTTGCTCACTTGTTTCTTTTCTCTCTGCAGTGTTGTGATGACTGGCTCCTACAACAACTTCTTCAGGATGTTTGACAGAGGCTACCGGCAGGATGTGACCTTAGAGGCTTCGCGAGAGAACAGCAAGCTGCGGTCAGTCCTGAAGCCCCGCAAAGTGAGCACAGGTGGGAAGCGTAAAAAGGATGAGATCAGTGTAGACAGTCTGGACTTTAACAAGAAAATCCTCCACACTGCCTGGCACCCACTGGATAACATCATTGCTGTGGCCACCATCAACAATCTGTACATATTCCAGGAAAAACTGAACTAGCACCTCATGAACCAGTCTCCCCTTGAGCCCGTTGCTCTGAAACGCATACAAAAACAGTATCTGCCGTCTGCTAAATACAAGATCTGCCCTTTGTGATTTTACTTCTTTTTTTTTTTTTATTGAAGCTGACAAGAATCGTTCTGTCAACAAACAGCAGTGGCATTTACACAGTATACCAGCGAGCCATCGCAAGAACATTTTGCTTTTGTAATATGGATATAAAAAAGCTTGGTTTCTAGATCTCAGTATAGACTACGATTTAGTGTCATGAAATTCCTCCAATAGGATTACTCCATTCACCAAGCGACTACCTTTTTCCACTACACACCAAACCAAAGGGAAATGTGTTAAACACATTTGGTTAGTTTCTTTCAGTTTCATTTTGTGCCATCCTGACGTGATTCATTTATATGCTGTAGCTAGCTAACATTAAGTTTTGTCCACATTTTTGTTTTAAATTGGGTTGAATAGGGAATTATTTGTACGGTTTCTACATGTTTCAAAGTTCCTTTTCATACTGGTCTGAACACTTATTATTCAAGCTGTCAGAACTCTATTTGATCCAAGCATTTCTCATGTTGCCAAGTACACTCCCCACTTCCTCATGAGGTATGTGCAGTATTTTATGCTCTTCAAGGGCCATTCCACATTTTTATCATGTTTGAGCTGTACAAATAGTGTAGAACACAACTACTGTACAGATATTATTAATGATTTCTCTGCAGCTGGAATCAGTTAATAGACTAAAGCAAACTACAGTCTGCAGTTTCTCAGAATTGCTTGAAGGTAATGCAACTGCAAGTATCCAGTGACATCTGAAGTAAGCTCGCAAACAAAACCCTATTACACTGATGCACTCCATTTCCACAGTGTCTGGTCAAACATGTTGACTTTTGTCAAAGGTTCTTGGTTTGGGCTGCATTACCAAAATTAATAAGATGGATTACCATTTTAGTGAACTACAAACCCATGTGTTTATTTTGTATGTATTTAAATGGTGACTCTGGATAATGTATATGCTATTTTAGTTTATGGGCTAAAATAAGCTAGAACTGTGTAACAAAACACCATAATGGCATGCACCCACATTTGGCACTTTGGTACTTCTGGGAGGTGTATTGATTGAACTGATGCCAAAGTAATCAGTCCCATAGACTATGAATTTATGTACACAAGCTGTACTGGTCAGGCTGGTGATCCCGTATGTGTGAAAAGACAGTTCAAGATAGAAGCTTATATATGAACACCTGTGGAAGAATGGAGTGGCCTAATACTTTCATGGTCTCTGGTGCTTAGCATTTGCCACCTTCCTACAAAACTTTTGTTGATCACTGTACCCTCTAGATCTCATTTAAGTTTCTTTTTTTATGTTTTGTACTGTACCAGAGAAAGGAAAAAATGATCACTATAGCTGACTTATTTTTGTATAAACTAAGGCGGCAGGATTACAGTCTAATCACTGTAGGTTCTTTAGGTTGATGGTGCATCGAATGTTGCCTAATTGTGTGACCCTTCTGTCATGAAGGATGTTCTCTTCAAATAGAGATTTTGTGACATCAAGGAAGTGTTTTTTGAAATGGGATGTCCAAAGAAAAGTATTTTCAGGTGTCAGTACTTCTGTAGTCATAAGCACTAGAACAGTTTTTTTTTTTTTTTAATTTGGCTGACAGTTTGACTGATGTTAATGTAGGTCTTATTTGGATGTGACAGTTACATTGGATCTAAAGGTTTTGTTCCTGTGCCATGGATTTGTTTGAATAATTTCGCTTGCTGTGAATGAATAGGCCTTTTTTGGCCTAAATGGAGAAAGCATTTTAATTACGGATTTAATGTTAAAACTGTTTATCAGGTTCTCTTTAAAGCTAGTCAAGCTAATTGACTAGACAATATTTTCTTTTTTTTGTTTGTCCTTTCAGTTATTTGAAATGTCTTCTCTTCTGTGATGCAGGGGTAGCTCTATACAGGCTTGCAATATTAAAAAAAAAAAAAAAAAATCAGTTTGTGAAGCACCTGCTTTTCTGATCAGTGAAAAGCTGTCCTTAATGGCTTGGAAAAAATACTTCAGAAGGTAAAGCAACACTGCTGGTTTTTGTTTTTTTGTCCCGCTATGCTTCTATGAAATGTTGCCAATTATTTTGTGGAGCAAACAAGTGGATTCCAGCACAGTTTTATGGAAAACACTTTATGATGATGCACTTGGTAGCTAAATCAGGGCATGTACTTTATTGATCAACTGCACGTTATGCATTTAATTTAATGTCACTTCTACCTTAGATAATTGATCTTCAAACACATGGATGTCACCAAAACCACCACCACTGACTAAAAAGCAGGTGGTGTAAGCAGTTATTAGTGTCACTTCCTCAGGGCTCAAGGTAATGTCAGGTAATGAGACACTTTGCTCTTGAATTCAACAGTCATGGTGAGAACTTAGTTTTTATTTTCTGATGCAGAAACGTGAGGATCATTGATCTTGTGACATTCATGTAAAACCTGATTGATGTGGCACCTTTGTCCCATTTCACAACCTGAGACAATTGATTAATCATCAACTGACAAGGAATATAATCAATTTGGAAATGAGTGATCAACCCTGGATAAAAATACTGGATGGCATGTAATCATTTTGCTGCTGTTTTGTGGAAATCTAGTGAGTCATCATTGACATTTAGAAAATCCACACTTTTAAGGTGCCATAGATGGTCATCAGCAGCTGCATGAGTATCAAACCTGTCACATTACTGGAAGTAAGTGACTGACTTATATTACTAACAACTAACCAATAGCTTGACTCTTTACTTCCCCTCACTGTCTTCATTCTGTTGTGGTGCATGCCAACAAAAATGTTCTGAAGAACCCTTTTGCCTTTCTTACAGAATTAATGATAAGATAATCAAGTATGTTTCTTGGACTTTCTGGCTTGCCAGACAGGAGACTGCTCAGGGGAATTTGCCGCTGCTCTGTGATCAAAACCTTATACTTTCAAGAAAGTGACTTTTTAGGATTGAAAACCACTTTTATTTCCTGTTAGAAGATACAGTTTTGGGATTAAAATTTCTATTATCTTTTTATGGGTTTCATATTCCTGTCAGTGAAACTCATCATATGTAAAAATAAAACTGTCTGAATTTGAGGTAAGAGGTTTTTCCTCCCAGCAGCAGCATTATATACATGAACTAATGTGTCACAGGAGTTTTAAAAAAAAAAATGCACTTTTTATTTTTGTGAACTTCATTAATTTTTTTTGTTTCACGGGGCTCTTGGATTGAGAGTTTTGGTGATCTGTTTGGGGGGAAACTACAAATGGTTCATTGTACAGTTTTGTCTTTTGTCCAATGGAATAAATGACAATTTAGATGAAGAGTAATAAAGAATTTCAGGTTTCAGAATAAACCATTTGCTCTGCTTCATTGCTTCATACATGGTACTTTGCTACTGAAAATGTGAGTTTTCCCCAAATTGTCTGGAAAGTAATTTTTAGAAAATTACATAGTAATTCACAAAAATCCTTATCTTTACAATGTGAAAAAAATTAAATGTATCCACAAATGTCCTTGAACTTTACATAACATTTCACAATATTTTTTTAAGATAGTCATTTGTAGAGCTTTGATTCACAACCTTTTAATATACATTACTGAAAATAATAGGCTACGCTTGAGACCAGATCAATTAATTTAGCTGAAGTTAACATCTCATTTTTTTCTTTGGTCAGTGAAGTAGACCTGTTAAATATTTTATAAATTACGTAAATGCTATGAGGTAAAATTCAAACAAGTAGAAAATGAGAGGATCGAGAAGTGACTGATTTTTTATTTTTTCTTTAATTTTTTCTTTCTTTTGTTGAAAGGCTTGAAATTCTAATTGGACCCAAACAAATTGCAATCCATCTGTCCACCCATTGGGAAAGGTTAACTCATCTTTTGAGTGGTAAGTTCATAATAGGTAGGTTTTATGAAACATGGTTAGCGTAAGTAATAAATCAGCCTGCATGTTTGATCTCTGGGTCTTCTGTGGGCCTTTGGTTCTGCTGTCTGTGCTGCAGAGCATGGGGTAAGTTGGATGTTTGTTTCCAGTGAAACAGGCCTCTAAATAGGTCCACTACCTGACACTGTACATACAGTAATACCAGAAAATGCCTGATGTAACACAAAGTACTTTAAACAGTATGATGTCATGGTACTGTTGATTTTCCCCTAATTAGTCCATTATTTTCCACAAATAGGACCTGCTGACCTTTGGAACCTCTCTGCAAATGGACATTACATTAATAATTTAGTCCAGTTGAGAGTGCTGGGAGGTGACAAAGGCCAAACTCACTATTATCAGACCTCAAAAAGCTCATCTAGATTGTTGAAGATCAGCTGATCAGGACCAAGTATTGATACAGGTGTCGGCACTAATGGTATGCTGCTTAATATTGTACTTGAAGCCTGTCACTTAAATTATTTTCTCAATTTCTTGTGTGTGTATAAAATGTCAATCACTTAACAGTTTTCTGAACATTACTACGAAGTAGTAGCACAAAGGAGTATCGATGATTCAGACTGTTTAGTCTTTTGTCTGTCCACGGTCTGGACTCTGGACACACTTAGCGCATGCGCAAAACACAGTTTGTCTGCGTGTCATGTTGATGAATACAAAAACTGGGTAGTCAACATGTCCACCGCTGCTGCTCAAAACAATAACGAAGAGCCCGGGCTTCACGGTATGTACCATCACCATTTTCTCCGTTCTTTGCGTTGTAGATACTAGTCATAAAATTCTTGAGAAGCATGTTTTTTTCAGAAAACATGGACGTATTTAAGGTTTTATCATAAAAGTTGGTTCGGGTATGGAATTTCCTCTTCTCTTGGGAGGGGTAGAGGGTGATGGTGTTTGACGTCGCTGCATTTTAGCCAATTGAATTGCGCTAAACGTTTGATTGACGGCTTAGTAGCCAATCGCAGCCACAAATTGTGATTGGGCGGATTCTAGCCCAAAAGGAAAACAAGTTTTGGACAAAATGCGAAATAAACGAAGATTGTTTTTGTAGTTGTCTTTTTGTTTGTCTTTTATCAGTAGCTCCAGAGGAAGCCAGTTGGCGTCTTTAGTAAAGTGGTCTTTTTTTCTAGATGTAAATACAAGTTTCCGAGGTAGCCATCAATGGTGGGATGTTAGCTCAAGTGTCTGCAATGTAGCCCTAAACGTATCTAAAACATTAAACGAGTCTAATGTTTAGATGGACTTACATCATACAAATTTAGTAAAGGTCAGTGGGGAAATATGGCTCAAAGCGGAGATGCGCGTTTTATTTGTGCCACAGCTGGAACAGCGACATGCCCGGACAAATTGTCTTCCACTGCACTGAGTTATGCAAGAGCTCACATGAGGGAAGAGCAGCATTGATGTTAGTCTTCTGTACGTATTCAATCGTGAATATAAACTGCGCAAACGTCGTCGGATCACACCAGTTACCTTCTATTTTTATCGAGGTATGAACGAGAATAACTGTGCCAAAACCTCACATAAGGTTTATATTATGTCCTCACCCAAGCCCGCTGGCTTTAGCCGATTACATAACCCCCTCCTGTCTGGAAAATGTGCGAGCTGTTTGTGGGGCAGTGGCACAAAGAAATGCATGCCATCATGGATGCAGTGCACTGCCGGTTCTGTTAAATGCACAGTGTCAGTGGTGCAGGAAATCTAGGTCAGCTGTCTCTGAATGAAAGCAGACAGGGGCGTGTTAGTGTTTGTTCTGTAAAACGTTATTTAAAAAAAAAGTCTGATTCTCTTCCTTCCCTTTTCTTGACCTCTGTGATGGTAAGGCTCCTGGGTAGAGCTGGAGTTAAATGGAAACACAGGAGCCCAAGGTGCACAAAGCAACCTGCTAATAACTCCTGTTGCAGACCAAATAAATGCAAATGCTGGCAGTCAGACTCCACAGACCTTGCAAGTAGTGCCTGAGAGTGATGAAACCCTCATTGGAGGACTAGAACATGTGCCATCATCTTCATCTATCCATAACGGAGACATGGAAAAAATCCTCCTGGATGCACAGCATGAATCCAGCCCAAGTAACTCCTCTTGTGATAGGTAAGAAAGGGAAACTTAAGTGCTCTACTTGTTTTTGTTCTAAAATTCTATTTGTTTTAAATCTCAAACTCTTGGCTCAGTCCTCACAGGCCACCAAGTCCAGATCAGGATGAAGGTCAGATAATGTTTGATGTGGAAATGTCCAGCCTGAGAGGTAGTCAGGTAAAACACAACTGCATACTCATTCCTCCAAACTCACCCCAACCTCAACTCAGATTCAAAAATTAGAATTGGTTTGCTTCTTTATTTGCAGTCAGAAGAAGATGGTCCAGACAAAGACAGAGAGGAAGACATCTTAATGAACAAAGAAGTAGACTGGGTTGCTGATTGGTCCAGCAGACCAGAAAACATTCCACCAAAGTAAGTAGATGTTTTTTCCCCCATCTTTTACCCACTAATGGTGGGAAGGATAAGGATGGCAAGGAGGCAATAAGGATTCATTGAGTGATTATTCTTCTCAGGGAGTTTCACTTCAGGCACCCTCGACGTTCAGTGTCTCTTAGTATGAGAAAGAGTGGAGTCATGAAGAAAGGTGGCATCTTCTCTGCTGAATTCCTCAAAGTCGTCATCCCTTCCTTACTCATCTCACACATTCTTGCTCTTGGCCTTGGGTAAGTCTGAATAGATCATTTTATTCCAGATTTAGCTTTTCTTGAGGTGCAGTGATTTGATGCAGTCAGCAAGGTAGTTGAATGACTCATGGTGTATAATTATGAAGGGTTATTCTATGTGTATCTGATATACCTAGAATCGATAAAATCATGATGTACTATATCATCATGATTTTATCAATTTAATAGAATTTCAATGTCCAAGATGACTGCAGTTTTTTTTCCATCTAATATCAAGAATTTTGATCTCTTTTATAAAACGGAGAAAAGAGCTTATTTAGCAGCTGTGACACATTTCACGGTTAACATTTCAATGGCTTCCCAGTCTCTTTACCTTTAAAGGTTGGGGAACAAATTAGAAATGGATAAGATGTATTTTAAGTCATAGGTTAAACTAAAGTTGTAAAGCAGTTAGCATTGTTCACATGGACGTTTAAGACACTTAGCAGATTATCATGCAAGATGAAGGGGGGTAACCATTCACAGATAGTTGTTAAAATGTCTGACTTTTTAGACAATGTGTTCATAATTTAAGTGATGAATTTTCCTTGAGATATTTAAGGATAACACAGGTCTTTGTGACATTTAGAAACTTGAGATCTTGGCAAGACTTATTTTAAAAAGCAAAAACATGTACTTTATGGTTCCAAAACAGAAATTCATTGCGTTTTCAGGGATCACTGTTTGAGGACATGTGGTAAACTTATGACGGACCATTTTCATATATTATTGGTTCAACTACATAGTACTAAGAAAATAAGGAATTTTCTTGACTGGACATTTATCACTTCATCGCATTATTTCTGAGGAAAAGCTCTGGCAAACTGGACAAATATGTCTAACAAAAAGCTGTTTCTTGCTAACGGCAATAAAATCATCCCCAGAAGATGATTATTAGACAATTCCCTGTCAAATAAGGATTGGACTGCAGTTGTCAATGAAAGACACAGTATATTTTCAGTAAGACTGTGACATGACTGATATTAAGGAATAAAAATGCAAGGTAATGCAATATTTCTACATTCGTAAGGGATGTAAAAAGGTCTGCGGTTTACCCTTGCCAGCTCAGTGTTGATGTTGCAAACAGAATCTGTGTAAATTGGAACAGATTTTTTTGTTGACAAAGACACAGATGCCCCCTCTTTTACGCTTGCCTGAATTGTTGTTCGTGTCAGAGTGTAGCAGAAGAAAGCCTTCCAGGGTAACAAACAAGTGAGGTTTTAGTTAAACCAGAAGGCATGAGTCCTAGTACTTATGTCTGACTTGGGTGTTGAACCAATATGTTGTATACTGAAGAAGTGGACTAAAGCTCCTTTAATTATCACATGCTACCTACTGTTTACTTGGAAAAATTCTGTAAAAGTCAGTTAAATAGTCCATAATAGCCTTTTTTTTTTCTACGAACAAGAAAAAAAAAAGGCTAAAAATAAAGTTTAAAAATGAGTAATTTCTTAACTGTTATAATTTCAAGCTGTTTTTATTTTTGCAGGGTATATATTGGGAAGAGAATTGCCACAGCTCCCACCAGCTCTTATTAAATAGAAAATGAAGCAGTGCCTGGATGTTCTCCTGTCTTCAAATCTGTCGATCTTCCTCCTGTAGTCAAGCTGTCTCTGCATCTGTCATACACCCACATGACCTCCAATCTGCATTGAATTCTGTCACATTGTAGATGTAGTTATACACTTCAGAAAATGTGGTTGCACTCCTTTACATTTTGACACTGGGCACCTTGTATCCAACATTTGTTACCAACTTGAACCCAGTAGATAACAGAGCCTGTTGGAGCTGGAAAATATTTGTCGTCTTCTGCTGAAAACATGTGACAGGGATTTGATGTCAGATGGCTTCAGGGTTTGGGTTTGATCTCTATGTATGTTTTTGGGTAATGTCATGAGAAATCTGGCTTTTTCCTAAGCTGCATCTCTTCTCTGACGTGTGTGTGTGAACAAAAACACGTGCATCATATCGCCAATACAAGCAAATTTAATTGGTTTTGAAGACAGTGATTTTTTTTTTTTTTTTTTTTGCCTTAACTTTTTGAGTGAAATATTAAAGATGCTTTTAATTGGATGGAGTAAGAATGCAGGACAGTGCACAGTGGGATTCCGGATTCCACATATTTTCCAGAGTAACATTTATATCGCATAGATTCCTTTGGGGTTCAATTTTAAGCTTGTGGTTTTTTGAAGGTTGGAAGGCTTGAACTTTAACCTAGTATGTAGCGCCAAAAATAAATAGTTGGGTTTGAATATATTACGATAGAGAAGCCTAGGCCCGACAGCAGTTACCAGGCCATATGCTATTTTTTATTTCTTTCTGCCTACATATCTTCCTCCTTAACACAATATAGCAGAAATGGCAAGTGCCAAATTTGTATCTTTCACCACTGCACAATGGTGATTTACTTTTTTTTTTTTTTTTTTTTTACTATTTTCTGATATGTTTAGGTATTTAAATATATAGATGTGAAAATAATTTAAGCTGTGATCTGATCCCTGTAATGCACACCTTTTGACATTGTATAATTTGTTCATACATTGATATTAATGCATATTATATCTTATGTGGCAGTTGTCTTATGTGGCAGTGTAAGTATTGTTTTTGCTGTTGTGTAATCGCTGAAACATCAGATGCAAAGGAAACACCACAGAGAAACATATTTACGGGGGGGGTCATTTACGTTTGTTGTCTAGATTTCATTGTGCAATCATTTCAAACAGTACGATACAATAAATCATGTACAGTGACTGTTGAACATTGGAAAAATGAATGAAAATAGGATTTCCTGAAGAAAATACATGTGATTTCTGTGTAAGACAGCATTACTGGCTGATTCTCCTGTTTTTAAATGAGTGTATAAGATTAATCAGTGAACATTATGTAAAATGTTGTAATGGAAATATAGGTTTTGAAACACTCATACATTTAGCCTTTGCTGCATTATATAACTCATACTAATTCATAAACTGAACATCACGATAAGCTTATGTACAGTTCAGTGTGCAAAAGCATACAGAGCATTTTGGAGTTTAAATTAAGTTTGTACTGTATGCAGTGGCTCAGATATAAATGAAGGGGTTTAAATTAGTTAATTAGGCTTACATTTTGAAATGGTTAAATTGCTGGTTAGTATAATTAAAAAAAAAAAAAGTGTGCAATAAACTGAACTAAATCTGCTGTCTATAGAAATCTGTCCCAAAAAATTAACTGAAAGCATGATTTACCAGTGTACAGTGCCTTTTTTTGCCACACTTGTAAAGTCACCCAAATAGCAAAAAATGTGATTTATTTAAATTAATGAGTCACCCAGGTAATGCATTGTGTTTTCCCATTAAATACGGTTATTGTCTTCAAAAATACTTAACCTATCCAGTTAGAACATACTTTTCTCTTGCTTGCACACTTTTACACACAGTTTGCAAAATTATGCTGCATTGCATCAGAGAGCTGAATTTGGTTAATAATTTAACCTACAGAATAAACACATGAATTTTAAATGCCTGGTTGTGCTGAAACAAGTTAATTAACATCATAAATAATGGTAATATAGCCTAGTTGCAAAATTAGGTTACATGCAGGCTTATTTAATTTTTCAGTGTGTCCAATGCATTGCCTGAGATCCTCTACACACTAATACAAAAAGTTAGAAAAAAAGTGAGTGTGTATGTGTGTGTGTGTGTGTGTGTGTATATATATATATATATATATATATATATATATATGATTTCAAGAAAATGTAGCCACCACATTAATGAGTTGCA
>JAPTYR010000031.1:23558313-23571973 GCA_029814505.1 Siphamia roseigaster | reverse complement strand
TAGTAGAGCAATCACTGGCACCCAGTAGAACACACACCAACGTGAGCACATGGCAGCAAAGCAGAGTTAGAGAGAGGAGAGGAGAGACCTCTCCAGGTGTCACTAATGGGATTGCAGTGTGTTTTCAGACTGTACTGTTATACGATCCTCTTACCAAATGGCACTGCTTTGTTTTACATGTGCTCTGATAGACAAAGTTTTGCAAACAACACTTACTGACTTATGTTAAACAGGCGGATTTTGGGATTACTCGTTGTTTCCTGTATTTTTTTTTCTCTCCAGTTTTTCTGTGTTTTGCTGCACATGTGGTCCTGTTTTCTCCTTCTCTCTCTCTCTCTCTCTCCTCCTCTTCTCACTCACTCTTCTGTGCTGACCAAAAAATTCCACTGAGGTTAATCTGGTTTCTCTGGTTGTCATAACTCTCTTTAAATGGCCCATATTTTATAGAGCGTTCGAGTGCTTGATTTATTGATTTGCTTCTTTACTGTTACTGCTTAGTGTGTCTTATATGCCACCTCTCTCAGAACTGTATCATCGTCATACATTGCTGTCTTTGCAGGTGCGTCTCAGGGTGTGGCATCCTTGGTTCATGCCAGAGAGGGGGACTCTGCAGAGCTGAGCTGTAGTCTTACTTCGGCTTCCAAAGGAGCCACCACCCCTAACCTCTTTCCTTTGCATGTGGTGGAGTGGGTGCGCCTCGGTTACAACGTTCCCATCCTTATTAAATTTGGAGTGTATGCTCCTCGTGTTCATCCAAACTACAAGGGTAAGAGATGTTCAGATAAGTTCATTCACACACTCTTTTCAGGAAGTTGATGATAGACTTGTTGCACTACCAAAACATCTTAATTGAACTCCCTTTCTTGCTTTGTGCCCTTGATTTAATTATATCTTTTGTCCATTACTTTAGGAGTTGTCAGCACACAAAATCTAATCTGTGCTTTAAACACATTTTCAGCTGATTCTAGAACTGCAACCATAACTAAGGGGGGGAGGAGATGTCTGTGCGGTAACTTTGAGTAATTTCTCTTGCCCTGATTGCATCTATCCTGCTAGCAGAGGTAGGCATAACAATTTTACACCAGTAGTTATGAAGAGGAGGGGAGGGGAAGTTTGGATAAAATAGTACCCCAAATAGGTAATCCATCCAAGCTAAATCCCTGTAATTACTGTGGGTGTTCAGTCTGTGTGTTTCCAGAGTGCAGCAGTTGAAAAGGAATCAGGGAAGAGCAAGAACGGATAGGTTTTAATGGTGGCAGTTAAAGGGGGTTGGGGCAGCTGAGTGTACAAGAGGAGGGGGATACCAGTAGCACTGCGCATAGGGGGATTAAGTGTGTAGGTGGGGGCTTGGTGGTCTGATGACAGTGTTTTATTAGTATGCTGAGGGGTGACCCAGTAAGGGGAGATTGTTGTTCTGGAAGGAGGATAGATGAAGCATTGGGAATAATGTGAGTTTTCTTGCTGGTCCCCTATAATCCTGTCATTGTCTGTGAGAAGACAAAAGACAAAGAGGGGTATCACAACCTCCCCTTGCTTTGCCAAACCCAACAGGACTACTAGGACACTCAAAATTACATACTGTCCCATCTAGGTCACTGAAATGTACAGGGGCCATCATTATTTTATTGCTTATTTTTAACAGCATCTTGTAAAAAGAATCTGATTCCTGCTGCGACAGCTAATCAATTAATTCACTGCACTGTTAAGATTAAACAAAGTGTTTAGTCAATTAGTTGATTAAAATGTAGCAAACTAACTGCAATTAAATAAAAAAAAAATCCAGCACACATAGATATATATTTGTTTCAAGAACCAACTGAAGGTTTACAGGCGTGAGCCACAAACAACTGTGTTAGCTCTCCTGTAGGCTGTTAACCATTTCATTGTTTCGGGGCAGTCATCTGACCCACAAGCAGCCATACTGAAGTAAACAACATTGCAGAGATGTGAGTGTTTATGGTGTCCTCATATTTTGCCATATCCATGCCCTGTGTTCTCAGTGGAGTCGTCTGGTAAGGGTTTACCCTGTCTGCTTCAGATCCTCATATCTCCCCTCCCACTGGAGGCAGATGGCAGCATGTGAAGCGTGTCAGTGCTGTGGATCTAATGTATTCTACCCTCAAATTAAAACGCTGGGGGATTTCATATTTAACCACAGTACTGTCAAGTCGAAAGACCATTTCCTGATCTTTGTCTTGGCTTGTCAGAGATGGGGAACAAGCGGGTAGAGATAATTTAGACAGCAAGTTTTAAGATCACGACCCTGTTTTGAGATTAAGAATATGAATTATGGGTTTAGCAGTGAACTGTGGTGTGCTGAGCTGGAGTGGATATATAGCATATTGAATTAAATAATAAATTTTAAGTGTCTTTTGGTTTACAGATGGCACACTTTAACAGGCAAAATAAATCATGCTATCTGTCCTTGGTCTGCTGTTTCTTCTCATGTTCACTAATGCTACAATCCATTTTTAGAAGCTGAGATGAAAGTGCAAGAGCTGGCAATATCTTAGATGAGTATTTCAGCCATCCATTAAACCAACAATTTTTGATATGATATCAGGTGTAGTTGAGATTGCATTCTGTATTTGAATAGTGTCACAACTACATTGCAGTGTCCTTCTGTCAACCCCGAGACACCAGTCTGTGTAGGTCTTTTAAGAGCTTCTCTCATGTGCTTAGAATGAATCAGGAAGGTATTAGTGCCCCTCATCCCTCTTCCTCAATGTTTCACACCCATAATGCCCTGCAGGCCTGAATATGAGTCAACTTACAACAAAGAGGAAACGGATGGATACACTCTGACGGACATATTTTGTAGTCTGTTTCAGCTCTTAGTAGAGAAAATTCTTTCAGTCTTGTGGTGTCGGGATAGTTTACTGTTGTAGGTTTAGATCAAATATATCATATGGCCTGTAGTAAATCAATAGAGACTGCAAACATGGTACGGCGGCGTGAGGCCAGCACGACAATGGGGAACCCCCCCAGATCTCAGCAGGGCCACATCATGCTCAGTATGATCTCTGCAAACTCAATAAGTTAAGACTTACATTCACCACATACATCGCTCATGCACATACATATGAGGACACCATTGAATTCTATAGTGCACAGACTCACAAACCTTCAGCCTTATAACCTTCCACTTTCTCACTAACCTCTCATAGAATCTAATATTGAGCAACTGCTTTTGCAAATACAGGTCTGTTTGATGTTTCAAGAAGAGAAAATAGCCCGATAAAAGGCTCAAACCTACCTGTATCTGTAACCAACCAGTTTTTCTGCTGGAAATACACCAGGATACCACAACAGTGACACAATGAAAGCAGACTAGATGACCGGTGCTTGGGAATTTTATGTTCATCGGTTTAAAGAAGAGGGTATTACAAAGGCTCTGTAACTTCATGCCTGAGGTGTGTTATCAGGCCAATTCATAAGGTTCATGGGATCAGTTTCAGGTCTGTATTGTGTGTAGGTACTAATAATAAATCCTATTCTCCACAGGGATATAGTCTAAATGTCTTTCCTGTCTGAGCACTGAGAGGATGTTTGTGGTCAACCTATATAATGTTTCCACTGTTGCAAGATTACATAATAAATTTATGTAGGTTAGCTTTTATTTCTGCAATCACATCAAATGATAAGGATTCTCCATTGTATGTATTTTCCTGCATCTGTGTCACAAAAAACAATGTTAGAGCTTCTATATCGGAAAGGAAATCTGACCAAACACATCTCCTGATTTATTGCCCCAAATTTTTAAATTTATAACGATAATATCTTGCTTATTGACCAAGTAAGAGGGATACTATCTATGGCAAGCTGAGTTGCCGATATTGTGAGTTTTGGCACGTGAGTGGTGTTTGCTGGCGCAGGGGTTAACATAGCCGGATAGAGTGAGAGGGACAGAGTTAACTGTAATCTATCTCACAACAAAGAGCTATTCATAAGAGGGTTAAACTGATTAGAGAGACAGGAGGATTGAAGAGAGAAATTTGGGGGAATGGGAGGGGTGAGCTGTCAGAGGCAGGGGGCCAGTCCCAGACTTATGATTGTATTCAAATCAAAACACATCCCACAATGCACCTCTACCCGGCTCTCTTATGCACATACGGATGGACAAAGAAAAGCAATGCTGATGCTTCTCCAAACAGAATAATATGTCTTCCTCCATAGTTACTGCTGCTATTGTATCACACATTATTTCACCATAGCCCACTTACTTGTTTTTAGTCAGTATTAGTGGGAAGCACTTCAAAAATCACATGTTGAGTTTTTTTTTTATTTTTTTTTATTTTTTTATAGAAATTAAATCCTTTTCCTGGAAATACAATAACCACAAAAAGAAGAAAAAATACATAGCCACAATACGTGCAAAGAAAACATTGCAAATCTTAACTGTCATACAGGAATTCTGTGGATATGATGTGTGTCATGTAAGCACTGCTATTGAGTTTCATTGCAGTGGTTTCACTTGCACTAAAGGCCTCATCGTTGTCCATTGAAATAAAGGAGATCAGAAACCGTGAGACAAGGCCAGCTCTCAGCCAGCGGCACAACTCTAAAGCTGGGTTATTCCTAACATGCCACCCACCGGACGAGAACCTGACTCTCACTAATATGAAGAGGGTGCGTCTTAGAGGTTCACACAGTACCAGTGGATTAGCCTTTCCATTCTCTACCCTTGGCTGCACTGCAGCTCGACCTGTTGGAACACGGCTCATTTTAAGGTAGACTGGTGCTGTCATGTGATAGCTGCTGGAGGAAAAACAGCTCAGAGGAGGAGGAGGAGGAGGTGTGTAGACACGAGAAAGGAGCAGCAGCTATTGTTTCAGGCCTTCTCTCTAATAATGTTTGGCTCTTGAAGAAGACCTTTGGACATTGTGCTCGTGTTGAACCAGGAAGAGTGATGGATGTGTCTGCAGGGGAGTTATGGAGGACAGAGGTCAGAAAGGTCAACCTCTCATTGGCTGTCAGTGGATTATCAATGCCTACATTCCGAGTAACCTTTCCATAACCTTTTACTCCATTCCTTTTGGATTCAAATTCAGATTGGAATTCTGACATGATAGATTTAGAATTATTGCAGAATATTTACCTGATTCTTGTGTTTTGTATCAGGCCACCAGAAAAAAAAAAGTCTTTTTTGTTACCATGCTTAGTGGAAAGCACCTGCTATATGCCATTTGAGAGTTCAAGTCCAGGATGCAACATTCACATTTAAATAAAGCAACATTTGTCACCCAGTGCCAATCTTTTGTCTGTCTATAGGCTGAAAGGAAAACAAAGTCTCTTATGTTTCTGCCTTTTGCTCGTTTCTCTTACTCTTCATCCTGCCTTCAGTGCTGGTGGACGTGACACAAGGCTGGTTTTAAACCTAAACATGTTTTTTTTTTCATCCTTGTAATTTTTCAAATCTGTGACAGTAGGACCCCACCCCCTTCTGAATCAACCCTCCCTTACCCATGTTTGGTCCCGCCGTGTTTCTACAGCAACTGAATTCAAATCTAACCCTACAGCCGGGCCTTTCTCAGTCTCATCACTATGGTAACCTGAGAGAATGAGGAGTGGGGGCTGCTGTCTCTTTGTAGTGATGGACAAGAGGGAGGCTATGGGAAGGGTTAAGTGTTCACAGTGAAACCAGAATTCCCCTGTGGAGATCCAGGGGGCAGGGCACACACCAAATTTTGAAAATCAACATGTACATAGATCCACGTGCTTCTTAACCCGTAAGGCCTGGCCACATGGTTCTTCAGTGGGTTGTTATAATCTGGGTTTTATTCTTTTTTCCATATAGAACAAAAGGTGCTGTCACTAAGGTACTCTACAACATTTAACAGCACAGAGATTAAGAGTATGTTAAAGAAAATTTGCATGATTTTGCACGTGGAAGTGTTTTTCCTCTAAGCTTGCACTCCACAGTTAATTCCGTGCCCAGTTCGAAAAAATTGAAAAGGAAATGGGCAGCATAGGGAGGATCCCCCTGTAATGAGATAAGCGAAAATGCCTAAAATTATCCTCATACCTGTTATCGGTGGTATGCACATTTCCTTTCTCGCAGCCCTGCCCAGTTGTTTGAAAGATGCTGACCTGAAACCAGAGGCATTCATTTTATGGAGCCCCTGAGTGAACACCGCCCATCAAATGCTAGTCTGTCTTTTGGGAGGTCAGTCAATCATTAAACCTGACTATTAAGCACAGCAACAGCCCCAGTCAGGAATGCAGGGTTAATTGTTAGCCATTGTTGGCAGTCTTTATTCTCAGCATGTGTTTAGCCTTGTCTTAAGGCCATATATAGAGTTAAATGAATTTCATACCTCGGAGGCTTGGCTCCAGACAGTGCTGTCTGGGGGGAAACCAGTGTGAATAGTGAGCATATTGTGTTTCTTGTGATATTGTTGCTTCAAGGTGGCAGGGCACTAAAGAAATCTCCGTAACATCTTGAGGGTTCACAGTGTGACCCTGCTCAAATTTAAGGTTAAATAAGAGCAGTGTCATGTTTCAGATTTATTGATTTTGACCACTTTTTTTAATAGAGGAATGAATGTGACTGGTTTGAGCCCACGTCATCTAAGTGACGCCCTAGACGAAAACAAGAATGACTGTTTACTTTCAAACTGCTTTGGCCTGGTATGAGCAATGTGTATTGCCCCCTCCATGTATCTTCCTGTCTTTTAAAGGCTGGAGATTGAAGGGAGGGGAAAAGAGTTCATTGAAAGACAGAATAAAAAGATGGGGGAGTGGAGGGGAGAAGGGTAACTTCAGTACTCCAAAAACCAGGCTGTAGTCACCAGGCAACCGACAGATCAAGTTTCAAAGCCTGACAAGGAGTTGTAAGAAGTCCAGAGAGGAGTGGGAGCAGGGTATGAGCGTGTGTGATAGGGGCATGTTAGTGTCTGTATTTGTGTTATTACGGGTGCATGAACTCACATCCCTGTTTTTAACATTCACAATTTCATACTGTGCTCTGAATTATTAACTGTTCCTCTGTAATTAATAAAAGCAAGAAACTCATTTGCATTTCAGGTGTTTTAGAAATGAAATTTAAGAGAAGCATTACAAATATTACTTATTACTTACAAATATACTTATTATTACTTATTACTTCTTCTATTTCAGTGATTTTATGAAGCTGCCTTCATGTATTCCTGGCATGATGAACCAAGCCCGGCAAACCCTTAATGACAGGAAAACATTCTCATCTGTAATTTAGCTCATCATTACAATCATCACATGAATGATTCATATGTTTGCACTCAGGCCTACTTATGTCATACCTCAGCTACACATTTGCCTGCCACTTCTCCTGTTTTCATAATTCTTGATTTTGTGGTTGAATATTTGCTGCGAGCATCAGCGAGAGTTTTCATAGTGTTTTCAGCTGTTAAAAAAATCTGGCCTTTGTTACAGTTGATGCCGGTGTCCTCTCTATGATAAGCCCTCTTCCTGTATGTGCTGACTCTGCCTGTTTGACTGTGCGCTGACCCTCTCTGTGTGTCTGTCACCCCCTCCTCACCCCTCTTCACACAGGCCGCGTGTCTCTGACCCGGGGTGCCTCTCTGCTGGTAGAACGGCTGACCCTAGAGGATGAGGGATGGTTCGAGTGTCGCATCCTGCTCCTAGATAGCAAAACAGACGACTTTCAAAACGGCACATGGACCTTTCTTTCCATCACAGGTGCAGCACTGCAGGGTTTGCTGACAGAGGAACTGCTCCTTTCACTGCTCATCATCAGCTCTGTCCTTGTTTAGAACAGCCACAGCATGGGGCCTGGGTGGTACACAGAAGGCCCTGGCAAGATGAATTTCATGGGATTTATTTTAGTGTACAAGGGGATCTATGTAATGTTTTTTTGCATACTGTGATCACATCTTGTTTTTGTGTTTCCTTTGTATAATGGATGCTAATGTGAAATGTGGCATTATTATATCAGTTTTATGGTGACTAAAGATTTGGGGCAAATGCTAAAAGCTTTTTATCCCACATGCTGTGCTCTAGTTGCATTTAAATGACCATCACAAAAAATCTGGAAAGATGGAACATTTAATCACAGGACCCCATTTCAACATAAAATGTATAGTACATTTGTCATCTGCTAACTACATGCAGTACCTTTTAAACCACAGCATGTAACATTTATGGATTCCAATACTGTGTCTAAACTATATATGCTATATTTTCTTGACTCTTTCTTGTGATATTATAATTTAGAGGAATCTATAGTTTGTTGACTAATTGAAAATTTAATTTTTGCTAACCTGTTGATGGTGTTAAGCTAAATTTGCTGTTAATGGTACCTGTGATATAACAAACATCATCTGGCATGAACTGTGGTTGTTCTTGATTAGTGTTAATGTTCATTGAAGAATTTCACACTTTTAGGATTGACTCTTTATTTTGCTCTATATCAGGTTAATACTCTGGTTGTTTTTCATCTCATTTGAATATATACATAATCCTTTGATGTCTGTGTTTTAGCTCCACCTGTGTTTATCAAGACACCTCCAACTTTTGTAGAAGTTCTACTCGGAGACTCGCTGACACTCAGCTGTGGAGCCCATGGCAACCCTCGACCAACTGTTGTTTGGCATAAAGATGAGAGCCTGATTGAGAAACATGAGAAAATAAAAGTGAGGAGGATTAGCAGATGGCATTTGCAGTATTTAAATTAGATGCTTTAAAATTAGCATTTTGTACAGGTTTTATATACCTTTGCTACAGATTTGTTGTTTCCTCAAACTCTTTGACCCTCTTACCTGTGCCTCATTTTAGGTGCTCAATGGTACCTTGTCTTTGGCCTCCGTCTCACGAAATATTTCAGGAGTGTACAAATGTCACGTGTCCAACTCTGAGGGGAACCTGACCCACTCTACACAGCTGCAGGTCAAAGGTCTGTATGGAGTTGTCAGTCAGAGAAAGAATGATTCTCATCTCATCTTAGTTGTGTGTTTCGATGCGCTCACAGCACAATCAGGATGTTTTGAAAACAATACATGTTTTTTTTTCCTGACAAAGGGATTGAATAGATTATTTTGTAATTCCACTGCAAACCCAGTCCAAAATTCATCAAACTCATGTCTTTACTGCCACCTACAGGCCGACCCTTGTCATTTCAGTGAATTCAAAGAAGCCACCAACAGTCGACATTGTTTTAATTGATCCTGTGTGTGACTACATCACTACAGAAAGGCATTTGCATGACCCTGACTTCTCTTTCTTCCACTTTGTCTATTAGGTCCTCCAATCATCATCATCTCTCCAGAGGACACCACTCTGAACATGTCCCAGGATGCAGTTCTACAGTGCCAGGCTGATTCCTACCCCTCTAACCTCACCTATGAATGGATGAAACAAGGACAGAATGTTTATCATATTGAGTGAGTTTAGATTAGAATTTGGAAAATTATTTATGTAGTTAAGTATTGAGAATTTCAATACACATTTTGTGTCAAATCAAGGTAATATGACAGTGATTTGCTGACCAATAACTGCACTAATCAGTAAGAGCATATTTGTTTACTTCTAGTTTATATTTTTATGTGTATTTTATGAAGTATTATTGAATATCTCTCCTCCATAACAAGGGATTTTGTCATAATTAATCAAGTCAGGTATACTCTTGAATAAAATGCATGTATATTTTTTTAATTTCAGGTCTTTAAAGTCTCGAGTGAAGGTTTTGGTGGATGGAACACTTCTTATACCAAATCTTATTCCAGAAGATGCTGGCAATTACACCTGCATCCCAACTAATGGAATACTGACCCCACCCTCAGCCTCTGCACATCTGAAAGTAAAACGTAAGTGTTTAGCCTTTCTACTACTACTACTACAGTCAGTGTCAGTTTAGGTCATCTCTAAACCTGCTCACAAAGATGAACAATCTGCTATAGATGTGAATTTCTTAAGGTACTTTTTGAGATTAATTTCACTACTTTGTCTCATAGATCCTGCTCGGGTAGGCCGAATGCCCAGGGAAACATTTTTGCCTGCTGGTATGGAAGGGGTCATCATCTGCCCTGTACAGGCTGATCCCCCTGTTCTGTATGTCAACTGGACCAAAGATGGGAACAATCTCAATCTTGACAATGTACATAATATATTTAGAGCCTAATTTTAATAAAACTGCTCACACACTGTCTGAATTTTGTGAATCTCAATATTTCTGTATATTTTGCATCATCCAGTTTCCAGGTTGGATGGTGAACTCTGAGGGTTCTGTTTTTATAGCAACAGCCAATGATAATGCTGTGGGCATGTACACGTGTACTGCCTATAACAGTTACGGCACCATGGGTCAGTCTGAACCCACCAAGGTCATTCTGCAGGTGAGGCTTGTAAGCCATCTTATATGGACTGTCTAATAAGTGCATTCGATTATCTGCCGATACATATAAAGTCTTTCCATCTTCCAGGATCCACCTTCATTCCATGTACTTCCTCGACCTGAATATCTCCAGGAGGTGGGCAGAGAGTTGATAATTCCCTGTCAGGCTATCGGAGATCCCTCTCCAAATGTAACATGGAGCAAGGTAATGGAAAAGACTCTCAACAGTGAACTGTAGAGAAGTTACGTACATAGTTTCTTTTTATCCTTTTTAACTGATTAAGATGTTTTTCTTTACAGATTGGCCCAACTCCTCGTTCTCCTTACACTGTTCTGGCTAATGGTTCCCTGCTGCTGCAGCCACTCAGTAAGGATCACCATGGAGGCTGGGAGTGCCTGGCTTCTAATCGTGTCGCCACTGTCAGTGCAGGCACTGTAGTGATGGTTCTGGGTAAGTGGACTAGCCAGATTTCTGCACACCACTTTGGCGAACTGAATGAAGACCTTTTGTACTACATGTATTGCTAATATGTCAAACTTATTTGTTCTTCAGGGACTAGCCCTCATGGTGTGTCCTCAGTATCTGTCAATTCTGAGATGAACCAAGCCAATGTGTCATGGGTGCCTGGCTTTGATGGTGGTTACACCCAGAAGTTTACTGTATGGTAGGAAACATACAGCAGTTCTGTCATGGAACGGTCACTGAACTATCCAGATAATTATTTACTACTATTGAAATCTTTATTTTGATATTGATTTTAAGTATTTCTTTTCCATTCTCTATTTCTAGGGTCAAACAGGCATCAAGAGGGAAACATGAATGGGCATCTCTGCCTGTGCCAACATCAAAAAACTATTTGCTGGTGACAGGACTTCTTGCTGGCACCAGTTACCAGTTTAGTGTCCTACCTCAGAATAAACTCGGGTCTGGACCATTCAGTGAAATTGTTTCTGTCCGAACCCTAGGTGTGTCTTTGTGAATATATTCCTTATATGCTTTCATTTCACTCATAAATAATGTTTGAGCTTAATTGGTGATTGTTTGTATGTGTTTCTTTTTATCAGCTGTGCCAACAGAAACTCCTCCTCCCTCATCTCTCCCAGCCCTGGATCCTCCCATACTCCTCTCAGCCAACCGGACTAGTCAGGGAGTTCTCCTGCAGTGGTTGCCTCCTGAGACTCTGTTATCTCTACTGACTGGTTATGTGCTTCAAGCTCGCAGGAATCAGGGCCAATGGGTCATCCTTAGCAGCAATATCAGTGCCAATCAGAGTGAACTGCTGGTACAAGGACTGCTACGGGTAAAGTGAAGCTTTTTTTTCATGTAGCATCATCCTCATTCATTTTGCTTCTGTGTTCTTTTGGAGAACTCTGCTTATTTCCATAAGCTGCCTATCAGCTACTTTACATTGAAAGAAACAAAGCAGCCTTTTTCGCAGGTGGACTGGTTTATATTTTAATACTTAATATATATATAATTTTTTACTTTTTTTAGGACTCCAATTATGATCTGAGGCTGATGTCACAGAGCAATAAAGTCCTTAGTGCTCCAAGTGATTCTGTGAACATATCCACAATCGGTGAGTGACTTTGTATAAGCTACCATTGTTACAACTGGATCACTTTGCCTCTGGTATCTTTTTACAATAGGGCATTTAAAATTGTTGCCTTTGCTTATGTACATTTATGAAGCACCATTGATGATTGGTTTGATTGCAGGGATGGACATATACCCCCTACGGCCAAGTTTCTTGGAAGTTGTCCCTGAGCCCTTGTTGGCTGGTGTGATAGCAGGAGTGTGCTTCTTGTTTGTGGCCATCATCCTGTCTTTGGTAACGGCATGTTATATGAGTCATAGGAGACAACGCCAGCGCAGAAAGCGGCGACAGGGTAAAATGCACAGCTTTAACCAAAGATTCTCGGTTGTGATAATTGTGATGAACTCGGGCTGCTCAATTATGGGAAAAATCCTAATCACGATTATTTTGGTCAATATTGAAATTGCGGTTATCTATCTTTGAATTTGGAACAGCATTTATCAAACATGTTGGGAACACCATTTATTGAACATATTTAAAAAACACTCTCCTGCCAAATATATACAATTATCTTGTAATGTAGTAGTAAAAAGTAAACTGCACTCAATCTTTTGAAAACAAGAAACGAGTAAAATACAATATGAGAAAGATATACTTGAGTAAATTAATTAATAAATAAATACTTTTATAAATTGGTCCAAAATGAAATTTCTCACATTTGAGTGCACTGCCACAACATTTAACAAAGTAAAGGGGAAAAAAAGTTTAATCTAGAAAGGCTGCTGTTCTCAGAATGAAAACACCAAAAAAAAAAAAATTTTTTTCTCGATTATATGGATTTTGAGATCGTCTGGAGTCAAAATCATAATCACGATTAAAATTCGATTAATTGAGCAGGCCTATGATGAACTGCCAACACAGAAACCAGGAATGAACAACCTTTTAATCCTTATTTCCTTTTTTTAGACTTACCTCCTGCCTTCCAGAAGAGTACATCTCCACAGTAAGTACATTTGTAAATTTAACAGAACCTATAATGTGCCATATTTTTTCAGTTTTGATAGGTCATTGACTCTGTTAAGTATTATGTATTTTGGGAAATCTTACATCCCTTTTAATTTATAGGTTGTTAACATAGATATCAGTATAAGACTCAATATAATGCATTTATAATTCTGTAACATCCTTTGTGTTGCCAAGAAAAGCCTTTCTTCATATTTATTCTCATTATTATATCTAATTATTCCATCTTTAATAAATACAATTTCACAGTTTTAATTTGTTCTCTTTTTATCCCTTTTTTCCAGAGCTCGCACGCCACCTCGGAGCCCAGACAGTGTCCTAAAGTTGAAGCTGTGTCCACCACTTCCATTTTTCCCCAACTCCTCCTCCACTCAGTCTGATCGGACATCTTTTGAAAAAGGCAGTCGTGGTGAATACCATGACCAGCGAAAACAGCTCCTGTCCAACTCCTCTCCACCACCTCATTACACACTTTTTGAGAGTCACCTGGGCTCCCAGGCCCCTTCTCCAACTGCTCTAGAATCCATCTCCAGAGGTCCAGATGGACGCTTCATTGTGCAACCATTACAGGAGGTTTCAAGCCTCACAGATAAGAAAAATCTCAAAAAGGATGTCCTGCAAAGTAATGGTGGGGCAAGTGGCTCAGGGAGCAACCGGACATCATTCAGGGACTCACCGAAGTCAAGTATCCTGAGCTCAGACAAGGATGAGAGAAAGGATTCCCCACTTACTGTAGATGTGCCAGAGTTGAGTAGGCCTCCTTCCTCTCCAG
>JAPTYR010000031.1:23517718-23529763 GCA_029814505.1 Siphamia roseigaster | reverse complement strand
GTGCTGAAGGTGTGCTGGAAAATGCGGACCGGATTTTAGGGAAACGACAGCAAAAACTGGAATGGATTATCTAAATCGGTGCGATAGAAAACCCGGACCGGACATTCTTTAAAAAAATGGATCGGGAGTCTGGATCGGAATTTTTTCTCGCCTGCCGATCCAATACCGATGCGCATTTTTTGCTCATATCGGCGGCCGATCCGATCCTAATATCGGATCGGGACAACCCTAATTCGAAATATTGAGGAACAAAATTTTACGCTCCATTTACCACAATGTTAACGAAAAAAACGAAAAAAAAAAAAAAAATCGATTGGTCCTTGTATCATTCCCAAGCTATCCTGAAAATTTCATCGAAATTCATCCGTAACTGTTTACGTTATTTTGTACACAGACAAACAAACAGATAAACGCTGGCAAAAACATAACCTCCTTGTACAAAACATAACCTCAGACCACATGATAATCGTATAGGATAATCTTAAAGACATAAAATAATCTGGCGTTTACCGTCCTTGGTCGGGAAAGGGGAAAATTGGGACAAAAACAGCCTGATTTTATTTAAGTATGTACCCCGCCTAAGTTACACTAGGGTCCAAAAATCAGCCTTCAGGCCTGAAAAGGGTAATGCTATGAATTTTAGTTTGATAAAGGTTGAATACAATTTCACTCTGATTTGAATAATTTTGACCCTTTCTTTTAGTCCTATCTCTGTTACCCTAATGGCATAAATACTGTTATTGTACAACCTGGCTATGGAGCTTCATGCAACTATTCTAATGTTATTGTTACATCAGTGAGTAAATACTGAAATGGCTGCAGCAGCACAAGCCAATGAATATAATTTTATTACTTGTAGAATTGTTGCTACATGTTTCTGGTTGTACGACACAGCTCTGTTTAGCCTTGACTCAGTCTGCTTCAAGGAAGAGGGAGTGGCTTCATCTCCAGACCCTGTGCTTCAGGAAGGGGATGTTTGTGGGTTTCCTACCAACATTGCTCCACTTGGTGTAGCTATTGTTAAATATGACAGGAAAAAGCAGCAGGAGTAATGAAAGAACAGGAAGAGTGAATACAAAAGTGACTGAAGTTAAATCACAGGTCGGCCGCTATGTCTTGACGTCCAGCCAGAGGTTGTGACTGTACTTCAGGTTTAGAGGATGGGGAGGGACCTGCAGTTTTCCATGAGTCCAGCAGAATGCTTTATTCAGACATTACCATGAGCTTTACTGAGAAGGTCACTGATTACATTTTCTTGGAAGTATTTTTTTTATTTATTTTTTCTGGAGGATCATTTTGACATTGAATTACACAATGTAGTTCTTAGCTGCTTGATGGTTTCTGTCCAACTGTAAGTAAACATTTTCTTGTTGTATTCCAGTCACGGAAGTCTTGGATTGAGGAAACATTCTTCAAGAGAGAGTGTGTAAAGTTTATCTCTTCCTCCCGGGACCACCACAGGTAAATTGGAAACTTGATTGCATTGATGAGCTGCCAAAAATATTTCAAGTATCAGATGATTCTGTATAGAACACAAAGCTCCTTTACTTTGCAGCATAGTGGCATATTCACAACTAGAGCTCCACGGTAATGGGGAAAAAAAACATTGTGATATTTTTAAACCATGCAGCTTGTCCTTTCAGGAATAGTCACCATGTGCTTTCTCTGGTAATGTGTCATTTCCTGTTACTTACAGATGTGTTCCAGGGTGTCAAGTATGCCAGAACTTGATCAGGTATAATTTCTGAGTCATCTTGTAATGCCACTACATGCCCCCATCTATTATAGTCTTTCTTTCTTTCTTTCTTTCTTTCTTTCTTTCTTTCTTTCTTTCTTTCTTTCTTTCTTTCTTTCTTTCTTTCTTTGGGTGAGGTTAAATAACTTGCCGGCTTATTTACTGCTATGTTTAGATGTTTGTGTTCGCTGCAGCCTTGGGTTTATGTTTGGTGTTTGTCTCCTGCTGTTCTATCACCTAACGCTCTGAGGAAATACCACATTTAGATTTAGATCTTTATCCCCTCGCCTCATGTCTGGCTGTCTGTATCTGTGCAAATGTATTTGTCTCTCTGTCTATTCTTCCTCATCATTTTGAGAAGAACTATCAAAAATGCATGCGGTATGACCTCTGCTTCATTCACACATCCTTTTAATTGGCCAGATGCTGCTGTGGCCGCCTGGTATCAGAGCACTCTTGGCAGTATTTTGTTCCCCCCATATCCTTCCATCCTGGTCCTGGTCAGGACTTGGATGAGGACTGGTCTATGGAGCACCACACCATCGCTAGTCCCACCAATGCTTATGGAACTGTAGACTTTGAAGACACTGCCACACGTGTGTGTCGGGCCAAGGTCTGTGAGTATAGTGACAGCACGTTTGTTTCAAATGCTTAACAAAAAAGTCCAAAAATCACATTTAGGTATCTCAAACCCTTTTTTTGTCTATACAGGATTATTCTCAAAGTAATTCAACTACTCCTGAAACCAAAATAGATGTGAATTAGGTTTTAATTATTTTCTTAAACAAACAAGTATTATTCTAAAGACAGAAGGTCATAGTTTCTACTCAGATTTTCATTACCATTTATTTTTATCTACTCACTGACTTTTTTTTTTGTTATTTGTTTCAGTTTAGTTTTTCAGTGTACCAGTGCTGTAGTTTTTTTTTCCTTTGGTCTGGTTTTATTTATTTATTTATTTATTTATTTATTTAATGTAGTTTTAGTATAAGTTTTTAAGCCACTATGAAGCTTACAAAAGTTGGTCAAAGGCATGCATGAGATCAAATACAATTTATAAAACCCACTTTAGAGGTCCTATATTGTGCAAAGTCCTTCTATTCTTGTACAATGAACCATGGACTTTTAATATTGGGGGGAAAAAAATGAAAAGGAAGCTGATTTATTTGAGATGATCATGCATTGTTCTCTGTTGTTTTTATTTGCTATTTGGTGAAGATGGAAATTCATTCTTTCATAGGTGTAATCTCAGTTTTTGTTAATGGCAACAAACCGGTGACAAATTGTTTGTAATTGCAATACATGAGTGTCAACCATGACCATTGCTTCTGCAGTATGTGCGTTTGGCTGTGGATTCAAAGCCAGAGGTTATTCTCCAGCTGATGCTGAGGGAGTGGCAGATGGAGAGACCCAAACTTCTACTGACTGTCCAGGGGGGATCAGACAACTTTACTCTGCCACCTAAAGTCAATCAGGCCTTTAGCAAAGGGCTGATGACTGCTGCTCTCAGCACAGGAGCATGGATTCTCACTGACGGAATTAATACTGGTATGTGTTAGAAATGAATGTCATATAATCAATCTGTTTGTATGTTTTTTGAAATGGCTCTTTCCATCTTCTCTAGGTGTGTCTAAGTATGTAGGTGAGGCTATGAAAAAATTTGGGGGCCATGACCTCAGAAAGAGAAGCACTGTTGGGATCACACCGTGGGGAGTGACTGACAACAACACGGATCTGATAGGCAGAGATGTGTGTAGTAAAGTCTTGTTTATTGTTAAATGAGATTACACCACTTTAATGTTTCATATTTAAACATCTCTGTGCATTAGTGTTTCAAGTCAGTTCTTGATATGACTTTGTTTAGGTGTTTAGGCCCTACCAGCCAATGGGGAACCCTCTGAGCAAACGGGATGGTCTAAACAGGTTTCACTCTCACTTTCTGTTGGTGGATGATGGAACGATGGGCAAACATGGGTGCCAGCATGGCCTCAGAACTAAGCTGGAGAAACACATCCAGCTGCAGAGGATACACCCTCGTGAGTGTGATGCATACAGGATGTGTGAAAAACTCTGTGGTTGTAATCAGGGTGGGAAAACCCATTGTTTGGATTCTTTGGAAATTCTCAGTAAATCTGCAGTCTCTTGAAAATGCTTGATAAAAATAATTTGTCATTATTATCACTAAAAGGCCCTCGAAAATCTTACTCTATTCAGTGTTCATGGTTCAATTACACTTATTCACATGTATTTATGCACACAGAAAAGTACTGATACTGTGATCTTATATTACCAGTGAGTATCTGATTGTTTGAGATAAGGCCTCTTCTATACCAATCCATATTTTGTGTAGGTTAGAAAAATGTTCAAACTTACACCATCCATACAGGTCGAAACAGTGCAGATTTTTTGGCTTCGTGGATAGGTTTGGTTACAAATATGGACTCAGGAATATATGTCAAAGAGTAAGCAAAGATTTTGATCAAGTTAGATAACATTTTTTGTCTTTACTTTTGTTTGTGAGTGAACAGTAACAGACCTGCTCTGCATGAGGCAAGATAACTTTATTTGTTCATTTGCATGGTGTTTCATACAGAATTCAGTGTTACAATTTACATACCTAAATTTTACAATACATAAACTGAGAATCTAAAGGAAAATAAAAACCTGTTTAAACAATAAAAAGTTTAAGTATATTTTTAAAAAAGTACAGATTTTATTAAAAATCTGTACTTCCGTATCATAATTATAGTGCAAGAAGATTGAAATATTATTTAGAGTGCAACAAGAAAGTGGTGTAAATTCTAGAGTCAAAACAGGCACATAAATGGATATAGTACTCTACTGGCAGTTTGGTGAAAGTCTTGAAGAAAGTTCAAATTGGGAGTGGTTGAGGAGAGCTTTACTTAAGTGTGCAGCTGAGACAGAGTTTAACACCAACATCACTGCGATATTCTGTGTGCCTGTAAATTCATCAGGGAATAGTTTATAAAGCAGTTAATTGAAGTTGGTCCGGGCTTAGACAGACAGTAGTTTGATAAATACAATGGTGACTGTGTGTGTGTGTGTGTGTGTGTGTGTGTGTGTATATGTTCTTTTCTTTTAACTCTATTGTAAACAATCAGGACTGCATGAGTATCAATGGTTATGAGTGAATTAATAGCAATGATTGGGATTATGCGTGTATTAACAACAGGTAAATGATGAAATTACAAAGGAATGGCTCAGGTGTGATTGTGAGAGTACAAAAGATTAAAAAAAATTATTAACTGCTTTTCACAGAGAAAAATCACAAAGTGCTGTACATAAAATGGGTGCAATAAAACACAACTATTTCATTAAATAAAAGGATAAATCCAGCAACCAAAAATTTGACACATTAGGGTGGGAAAGGGTAATAACAACAAGATGGGTAATCGGGGAACAGGAAGTAAAGCCACAATACGTGACACAGGAGGAAACCTAACACAATAAAAAACAAGTAGACGGACAAAATTAGACTCATGTCTAGAGACAGATGTGACAGTGTGAGAGTATTAGCCTAGTGGCTTTGTGTGCACAATACACATAGCTTTGTTTGTACTTGACCTAACACTGATCACTGACTACCTTCAGGTGTTTCACAGTATATTTGTTGTGAATTTACCAGATTATATAAACTATCTTGTTCTTTCTTCTTTTTTTACAGGGCTAAACCAAGGAGTTCCTGTGGTGTGTGTGGTGGTGGAGGGAGGTCCTGCTATTGTGTCCACAGTGTTGGACTATGTTAGTAGTGTACCCCCTGTACCAGTGTTTGTCTTTGAGGGATCAGGCAGAGCTGCTGACCTGCTTGCCTTCTTACACAAGCAGACAGCCAATAACAGGTATTATCAAACGTCTTGAAATGAAACAACTACATGAATAGCTTCTGTTTTTTAGTTGCTGATTGCTCACTATGCTGTATTTATGTACCCACACATGCATTGTAGAGAGTTGGATGCAGATATTAAAGAAGACTTCCTTGTTAGAATTGGAGAAGTGTTTGCTGTAGAGAGATCTGAAGCTGTTCACCTTTACACACTCCTTCTGCAGTGCATGGATCACAGACAGTCTGTAAGCAAAGAAAGCATTTTTGACAGTAGTTTGACTAGCTACATGGTGTACTACACAATTTCACAATTTTCCACAGATAACCATCTTTGATTCTGAATCAGAGGACCATGTGGCACCAGATGCAGCTATTTTGACTACTACCCTGAAGGGTACTCATTTTACTTTGAATCACTGAGAAACGTCAGATGTTGTGGCAGGGAAACCATAGGCATAATCTGATAACATAAATGTTCATTGCTATGTGTTTGGTAATAGCACCTTGGTATCTCCTATTATGAGTAGTTGGTCGTACTGAAACATCTCTGATATTACACAGCTGCTAGGAGACCATTCCTTTGAGAACACAATTAGAAAATGCAGGATGTTTTATGCTGTACAAGTTTTTAGAGATACTGCAGACAGGTGTGTGATCCTACATCTGAACAAATCCTCATTTTGTCAAATATGATGAACAGGTACCAAGGCCAGTCCTGCTGAGCAACTGAGCATGGCCCTTGCCTGGGACAGGGCTGACATTGCACAGAAAAATGTGCTGGTGTACGGACAGCATTGGCAGGTGAGGCAGATTAAGAGAATAACTACTCCACATTGTGTAATTAGACACCAGAAGTGTAAAAGGCAAGGCAAATGTATTTGTATAGCACATTTCGTGTACAAGACAATTCAAAGTGCTTTATATAAGACATATAAGAAAGTTAAAATTATTAAAACAGCTTAAAAGACAATTAAGAAAAACAAGGAGTACTAAACTATTTTGAGATGTTCATAGGTTTTATACCACTGTGTTGATGGAGGTTGTAAGTGCATTAATGTCTCTAGGTGGGTTCACTGGAGAAGGCCATGCTGGATGCTCTGGTGATGGACCGTGTCAGTTTTGTCAAACTGCTCATTGACAATGGGATGACAATGAGCCGCTTCCTCACTGTTGAGCGCCTTGAGGAGCTCTATAACACGGTATTCTAGTATCATGGACCTTTTTGTGTTTTCTTTGATTTTTGCAATACTCTATCTCCTTTAACATTTGTAATTGACACCTCTAATTGCTAAAAAAAAATAGGATTAAATGATCTCTCTTGACCAGAATTTCATGTCACTGTTTGTTCTTTCAGTTTTATGGAATACTTTTTTGGGGCTTTTTGTTTTTCTTTGTGATGGTAACTGTGCACTCCAAGCTTTCATTTCTCAGTTTGTTTTTTTCTGGGCAATTGGATTCAGGGTATTTTCCCAGTTGTTTTAAGATGCTTTTGAGATCACAAACACTACTTGATCGTCATTGCTTCACACTTGGCTCTTTTCATACTGCCAGTGTGTTTTGTGTATCGAAGTATACTTACTTATTCATAAATCAGGGATAATAATTTCCCACAGCAGCCAAGCTAATGGTCTAACAATAGCTATTGTACATGCAGATATTTGTTTTGTTTTTACCATACTGTTAAACAATACCCACTATGATGAGTTGTTTTGATCGTTAACATTTTCTGTTTAGTTTTTTGGTGTCAGTCTTTTCTAAAAAAACGAATGCATTTTCTTTCTACAGCCTCGGGGCCAGATGAAGCGTTTTTTCCACCACCTCGTTGAAGATGTGAAACAAGTGGGTAGAGCATGTTTACTGAGTAATCCAACAATATGTTAGACACTGAACAGATACTTATTTAGTAATCACTTAGGATAATGATATGAATTGTTTTTGTGTACAGCATCTATATGTACACACACACACACACACACACACACACACACACACACACACACACACACACACACACACACACACACACACACACACTTTTCCTTGAGTTTATGTAAATATAAACTTAATTCCTCTGTGTTCCTGTAGACCTCTCTGCCTATAGGCTATCGTCTGTCTCTCATTGACATGGGCCTGGTGATAGAATATCTCATCGGAGGAGCGTACCGTAGCAGTTACACACGGAAACACTTCAGAGCAGCCTACAGTCGCCTACAGGACAAGGTGAACACCAGAACCTAAACTCCTTTTTTCATGATGCACTGTTTTAATAAATGTCTTTGGAAAAAATTGCTTCGAATCAGTGATATTTATATGTGCAATAATTGGTCATGTTTGGTACTCCTCACAAATGCTACCATCCTCGTTGTTGTTTTGGTTTGTACAGCATGGTAGACAAGACAGTTCCAGCTCTGTGTCTAAACACAGACGGGGATTGATACCAGTCACAAAGAAGGGTAGGAATTCTCAAGACCTGCATTTCTTTAGAACTGCACAGCCCTACAAACGAAAGGTCAGTCATTTTTAATTGGCATTGTTTCAGCATGGTCTCACAGAGAAGAAATGTACACAAAGATGTGTTTCAGTGAATGCACTGCAGTTGCCACATTTTAAAATAATCTCATTCTTTTGCATCCATGTTTCTCCATTAACATCTGATTCTTTCAATAAGGAGCAAGACATGTCACCCGGGAGCAGTCAAGAGATAACATCAACTCCTAGACTCAGAGACGGTCCAATACTAGTTCCCTTCAACTTTAATGACCTGTTTGTGTGGGCGGTGCTTCAGCAGCGACAGCAGATGGCACTATTCCTGTGGCAGCATGGTGAGGAAGCACTGGCACGCGCTACTGTAGCCTGTAAACTTTACCGCTCCATGGCCTCGGAGGCACGGCAGAGCAGCATGGATGATGACATCTCAGAGCGATTCAAGACATATTCACTGTGAGTAGAAGTACATTTGCTCATTAAATGCAAAATGCAAGTTAGTTTCAAAGGAAAAATCTAATTTTTCTTTGCGTTTGATGTGATGATAATTAATATTCCCAGTTAATATGACATTCAGAGTGTCAAGTAATTTAGATTAAGTTGTTATTTGACATGTCTGTTTCTGTGTCAGTGAATTTGGGCAGCTGGCTGTGGATGTTTTGGATTGTGCATTTCGTCAAAACGAGCAAATGTCCATGAAACTGTTGACCTCTGAGATGGAGGCATGGAGCCATTTCACATGTCTGCAAATGGCCGTTTCATCAGGACATAGGCCATTTGTATCTCACTCATGCACACAGACCCTCCTGACTGACCTCTGGACTGGTCCACTCAACATGAGAAAAAACTCCTTTTTGAAGGTAAGTAAGTTGCTTTGATGAAATATTGACCAGAAACAAAGAAACACAAGTAATTGTTCTGTTGTGTGTCTGGCTGGCCACCTAGAATCAATACAACGATTCAAAATAACAATGCGCAAATGCTCCTACTTATATTCTACTTTACTTTTTTGAGGTATTGTAACTTTAATTTTTGGTAGATTTTAGGGTATTTCTTATTTATTTTTATTTGACATCATGATGTTTTAAAGGTGCCCTGATGTTTCAAGTTTTTGTGCTCACATGAAAATTAATTTGCATATTAGAACAAACTTTACAGTCATCATTTTCAGTGAATTGTTAATCCAATCTGAGGTTCAGCAAGCATTTCACAGAAACAGTTAATTGAAATGTCCTACTTTTATACTTAATATTTCAGAGCCTGTACTTTTTCCACTTGTACTGTAGTAGAGAAGTTGAATCAGTAACTTCACTTTTACCAGAGTCTTTATCTTTATTTCTACTTGACTAAGGAATGTATGTATTCTTGCACCCACTGCTGGCAGCCTTGACATAAAAAACAGAAGTTTGAATTGAAGAGATATGTTGAGCCTTGATTCATTTCTTTCAGATAATACTGAGCCTCCTTCTGCCGCCTGCCATCTTGCTACTGGAATTCAAAAGCAAAGCTGAAATGTGCCATGTGCCCCAGTCCCATGAGGCAATGCTGTTTGGTCGTGAATCTGTAAAATCAGTAGCAACAGACGTGAAAACTGATCACATGGTAAAATACTTTCCTCTGCACGCTGTTTTTAGGCTGGAACATGAAAATGCTGGAATGTCACGTTTTCCTCTCTCCTCTCACAGGGCACTGAGGATGCAGAGCGTGGCCTGTCTTTCCATGACAGATGTTTTGTTCCCGTTTCACAAACTGTGTCCTCTATCACCCAGCAGTGTCTGTCCTGGATCACAATGATATATGAATTCTACACAGCCCCGGTTGTCAAGTTCTGGTTCCACACAGTAGGTTCTATATGTTTCGTTAAATACAGGTTAGAGGACAATAGAAATAGACTCACTATTTATAGCTATGCATCTGAATAAAGTTTTTATGCATCCTAGAAAGTGCAGACAAGATTTAACCCGAATTCTATATAAAATTGCTGTTTAGAAGGATTATTTGTGGGAAATGGTAACGGTCACAATGGTCACAAAAGTAATGTTTTAATCTGGCAAGCATTCGGGAATCCATATTTAGTGGGATAATCTTGATTTGTAGTCATAGATTTAATGTGTCATGGCTTTTACATTGCAGCAGTGGGCTTTATGTCACTAAGCAAGCAGCTCTGTTTTGTTTCATAGCTAATGACATGTCATTTACATTGCATTGCAGAGGTTTTTGATTGTAATTGTTTTAATTGTAAATGAATATTGGGTGAAATATGTTTAGATGTAATGTCCAGGTGTGCATATAATTGATGCCTTTGCTGCAGTTTGAAGCCTGTGTTTATGGAAATATACTATGTGGACTTTGTCTTTTGCTCTGTCTCTCTGTTGTAGATGTCATACTTGGCATTTCTAATGTTGTTCTCCTACACTATCCTGGTGAAAATGGGTGATCGACCCAGTGCTCAGGAGTGGCTAGTCATAGCGTACATCTTGTCTACTGCTGTAGAGAAAACCAGAGAGGTAAGAGAACAGGAAGAAGCATGTAAGAGAAGGTCTATCGAAGGAGTTACACAGTTTAAAAGAGGTTTTGAAAAAACATAAGAGTAAAACCTTGTATTGGTTGATTAATGGATCTGTTAAGTGAAAAAGAGCAATTCTTAAATATTTTTCAATTTGTAATTAGTATTAAACTTTCTCCTTTACAATTCCTTTATAAAGACTATTTTTTAACATCTCTATGAAAAGGTGCTCATGTCAGAGCCGAGGAAAATGAGCCAGAAATTGAAGATCTGGTTCTCAGAGTACTGGAACATAAATGACTTCATTGCCATCATCCTCTTCCTGGTTGGTCTGGTGATGCGGTTGTTTCCTGATCCCTTCCAAACTGCTGGACGTCTCTCCTACTGTCTGGATATTATCTTCTGGTTTGTTAGAGTTTTGGATCTGCTGGCTGTCAATCAGCATGCCGGTCCTTACCTCACCATGATCACCAAGATGGTGTGTTGAGACTATGCAATATTTGTAAATGTGAAGGGGAGAAATTGGTGAGTTTTTTTACTTACTTTATTTCTCTGTCTGTTTTTGCTCAGACCAGCAACATGTTCTTCATTGTGGTGATGATGGCAATTGTGCTGCTGAGCTTTGGGGTGTCCAGAAAGGCTATTCTGTCCCCAAATGAGGAGCCATCCTGGAATCTTGCCCGAGACATTGTCTTTCAACCCTACTGGATGATCTACGGGGAGGTCTATGCATCAGAGATAGATTGTTAGTGTTTCAGAAGAGTTAATTCTACATTAATGTAGTATTAAGTATATTTCAATGTAGTAGTAATAGGTGTAAATTAATTACTAGCCTGGTTGGAGCCAATTTTGAACCTTTCTATGATCACTGGTACTGACATTTGAAGATTTTTTTTTTCCCCCTTCATATGCGATGTAGAAAAATTCATTCATTTAATTTAAAAAAATTTTTTTTTACTCTAGTGCAGTTGTTTTTCTCTATTTGTAGTCTCCACTCTCAGCAAAGATGTGGTAATGTTTATAATCCTGTAAGTGTCATAAAGATGATACAAAATAATAATGAAGCTTTAAATAATAATAGGAGCTGCTACTAAATTGGGGCCAATTGAGCCTAAAATTTTACTACAAATTTAAGTTAATCTTGTTTTATTTATATATTCTTTAGTTCTGTAGGGTTAAGATTTATTCCTGTTAACTTCATTAGAAGTGATCAGTTCCTTGAGCTTTTTGTTGTAAGATAACTTTAATAAGTTTTCTGTCAGTTAAACAAGATATTTTGGTTTGTCTGAGTTTGTTATTCTTTATGTTTACATCAATATTTTTGTGAGAAATAATTATATCTGTTCTGGATATTGTTGAACAGTCTCTGTTATCATTAGTAACATTATTTATTTAATCAAATTTTTGTTTCCACAGCAATTTTAATACCAGTCATATCATATAGACAGGGGAGGTCCTTGGGCGGGCCAACCGGGC
>JAPTYR010000031.1:23349833-23361330 GCA_029814505.1 Siphamia roseigaster | reverse complement strand
TAAAAAAAATAAAGTGCTATGCTGCATTCAATCTTTTGAAAACACGAAACAAATAAAATACAATGTGAGACAGATATACAGTTGAGTAAATGAATCCAAAATAAATACTTTGATAAATTGGTCCAAAAGAAAATTTCTCACATTTGAGTGCACTGCCACAACATTCAACAAAATAAGGTCTCAGAATGGAATCGCAAAGTAATTGTTTTTCCTCGATTACATGAATTTTGAGATTGTCTGGAGCCAAAATTGTAATCACGATTAAAATTTGATTAATTGAGCAGCCCTAACCCTAAGCATAGGTTTAATCAGCCTTAAGAACTTTTATGTTGTGCAGGGTGTTAGAACTCCACCTTCAGTCCCTGCAGTGTACAATGGACTCCATACTGCGCACTGCATTTCTGTCTTAATCTCTGTATAATGAATTAAGCTCTTTGAGTACAAGTATAATAATACAACTGCCTGAATAAATAAAGATGTGCATTATACCTCATCTCCCTTGCTGCCCGTCCAGGTGCCTCTAACTAATTAATTGCCAGTGGATGTTATTTAAGCTGAGTCTGTAAAACAGTAGAAGCCATCCTTCAGCTCGGCATTGTTTCTTTTGGCAGGTTTTCTGCTGCAGAACAAAGCAACACAATATAGGAGCACCTTTAATGCAGGAACTCCAGATCTTTTTTGTTATCCTCATCTGACTCAGTAGACTTTTTGGTTCTTCAGATTTGCTGGGGCAGTCAAGTCTTCTTCCCAACCAATTCAGAGTTCGTTTTTTAATTTTCAAAGAGTGTTAACTGAAATACCTTCTACAACCAATTGATTTAATTGTGTTCATTTGCACAGGACGGCTGGCAAATTAACCTGATCAAATCACATAATCAATCTTTAAGTACAACCATTTTGTTTTGGTTTTTTGCTTCAGATGAAAAACTACCAGTGCTGTGCCAGACTGAGGATGTTGTCAGTCTAATCAGATCCAGCTGTTACATATTATGAATAGTTTCAAGTGAGAATTTCATGCAGATCAAATGCAATGGAATCGTGAAAACATATTTAAAAAATCATTCAAAAACTAATTTAAAAATTATAGCATGGCTGTCATCAGTTACAGTCCCTGGGAAATTTATGAACAAACTGAATAAAGATTAGTGATGAGGGCAAGTGGAGTGTGTGGTCTGGAATCAGCATAAGGAAATAACAACACAAGAGTCACATGTGTTTATGCACACATCAGGGATTACAGTCCATATTGTTATTACTAAACTATAAAAGGAACAACAAAAAAAGCTCTTGTATTAAGGCAGTGCAGTTCCTTAGCACATAATATTGTGTTCAGGGGCTCCTCCTAAAGTAGGACTGTATGTCTTTCCTACACAAAAGCCAATGCTTGACTTGAATCACAGGTGGCAGCGTGTCATTGTATCAAAGAACATTAGATACGCCCCATATCAGATAAACAGTAACTGGCCGAATGGAAGCAGCACCAGACTTTTCTGTCGGGCCAAATAAAGATTTGCTCTTACGCTGAAGTGTTTTGATCCTGGGGCTTGTATCTTCCCAGCAAATAACACCATTATTGTTCAAACCATAAAGAATTCTTTTCCCCCTCAATACAACAAGAAAAGTGTCATTCAACACTAACACCTACATGGACATAAGCTGCTGTATATCAGTTACACCTGTTTATATCTCTAACTATTCACAATGTCTACCATATAAATTTGTGCTTCTTTTGTTTTTCTGCTCCTTAGATCCCAGAGCTCACCTGACAGGTTGATTTCTGTGAGGGAGTCCCGGGTCGTAGTCCCTGCTGCCGTCAGGAGGTTGACAGATTGGTCATTGATGTGGTTGCAGTAGCTCAAGTCCAGCCTGGACAACAAAGGCATCTGCCGACTGATGAGACGAAGGGATGTGTCAGTGATATCCAACCCGGCTAATCGGAGGTCTTCCACATTTCGCAGCTTGCAGCGGTTATCCAGCTGGCCTGTAGATGAGTCACACAGAACACATTCACACCATCACTGTTTTGAAAAGCAGAGTGACTTGAGGTCTCTGCCAGCATGATTCATTGACTGCAGCTCCAATCAATGTATGAACAATCGATACCTGGTCTGTTGTCTGTGGGGGGTGAGAGAAGGTCCCTCATCTGTGCATCCTTGAGTCCCTCCACCCACTGGACATCCAGGGTGCGTAACAGAGGGCAGCTGGAGGTGCAGAGGGCCGACACGGCAGCCCAAGAACACCCTGATAACTTCAACACTCGCAGACCTAAAATACACATTAGCCTTAAAACCAGAAACTTCACGAAGAAATGAAACTACTGATCTCAGGGTGGATTCACACCAGCCCCGCTGAATTAAACTCCAGTTCATTTACTTGGAAAGTCTGGTACACTTGGAGAGGCGTGAATGCACAATGGAACTGATCTGATGTGGATCAAAGAAGTGAACCCTGCTCTGCCTAAAATTGTAGCTTTTGTTCCACTTCAAGTGAACCACATGCAGGAAACTGACTACAATACAGTGCCGTGTTTTGTTTTCTTATGATGCAAATGGATGTTGCCCTGCATTAACTAATAGATGTGCAAGGTTTATTGTTCATTGATTGTCTTGCCATTCATTTTTAATGCAATTCCACCACAAGTGTGGAAGAAACAAAGTATGACAAAGTGCAGTGTGAAAGCAAACTTGGACCACCAGAATGTTCCAACCTCAATCGAACAAAGCCTACCAGACTATTAGGTGTGAAAGTGATTTAGATATCAGGGCGAAGAATCGCACATACCTGGCAATCTGTTTATTAGCCAGCTTAGTTGTTTCTTGGAAATATTGGTCCAGCTGAGATCCAGTGAAACGGGCTGTCTGCGGATAATCCCACTCAGCATGAGCGGAGTGATGGAAGTACAGCGGTTCAGATCGATCTTAGTCCAGAGCCTCTTATCACAGCACCTAGTGTCAAAAGCAGAGTTTTTAGTTTTGCGTTATACGTCATCAGCCCAGCTTTGTCAGACTTGTTTTATATTCTGTGCATCTTATTGATGTTTTTTTTTTTTTTGTTCATGTAATTTGTGTGAAGACCAGAAAACTGTAGCTTGTGTTCTGTGCATTTACCATCTGTTCCATGTCTTGCACACTCTCATGCAGACACACAGCTCCTGGTGTGAGAGATAGCGAAAGATCTTCATCCAAACCTCACGCTGGATGGTGTGGGTTTTCCCATCTTTTAGAGGCAATCTGTCAGGTGGCGGGCTTATTGGAGGGGGCCGAATAACATGCCTCTCCATTTGGATGCACTTGGGTGGAGATCGTGGTGGCACCGGCCTATTAGTTGGAGTGCTCCTGTTGAAGCCAAGTGGGGTGATCTGACTCGGATAGAAGTGGCGCAGCTCCCAGGGGGTCCCATTCATCTCTTTGGTTTTGAGATGGGACCTCTGATCCCCCATTTCGCTGCCATTACGAAACAACCTTTTGGGTTCCTCGTTTTCAGTCTCTGGCTCTACTTTCAGGGGTTGGCGGTTTTCGTTAGCCAAACAGGCCTCTGTCTTTTGAATTTCCTGGTTCAGTGCTTTACTCAGCTCCCGGCTCAGTTCCCTGTTAGGTAATCGGCGCTTACGGCGAGCTTTTGGACGTGGACCTCTTTCCTGGGTCTCGCTTCCACCTTCGCTGCTGGGGCCAGCCTGTGGAGAGCTGCAGTGAGACTGGTCGCTGTCTGCAACAGGGGTTTTACTGAAAGGATTCAGAAGTTCATTCTTGAAGTCCTTGTCCTCTGCTTCCTCCTCAGCGTCTCCTAAACGCCCTTTCCTCTCCACGCTCCGGTAGTGAGGCTCTCTTCCTTCTTCTTCCTCCTCGTCCTCGTCTTCTTCTTCTGTCTTAATCTGTTGCAGGAGTTTAGAAAAATAAGGATCGTCTGACTTTTCCTGCAGGAAAAAGAAGACCAAGTCTTATGCGTCTGAAATTCCCAAGGTGTTCAATGCTACTCAGTGATAAAACCCTTACCTTCTTCTTCACATTGACATCCTCTTCATCATCATCAAACAGTTTCCTCTTCTTTCTCAGTTTGTCCTCGGGTCTGGGTCGGGGCAGGGTACTGGGAGAGAGCAGGGGTGGCTGTCTATGAATAGCCTCATCAGGTCTGTATCTGGGCGTTTCCTCTCTGTCAGGCCGCCTCTTGTTTGAAGAAGAAACATCTCCCTCCTCCTTCACAGGTTTCTGCTCCCTCAGTAAAGAGCCAGGGAGGTTGGAAGCGTACTTGAATCCTGGACCCCTTTTTTGCTTCAATGCCAAAAGGCACAAAAACAACAAAACAACTTTATACCTTTAGCTTATGTCTGCAGAACAGCATTGCACTACCAAATAAAATGCCAGTGGTTTTTGCACCACTGTGAGAGAAATAGCCACATGTAAATGACAAACAGGAAGCAGCAAAATGTCATAAATCAAAATAATAGCAATACTAGAACTAAAAATGAGAAGATCCAGTATAAAAAGTCCACTATTTTCAACAATGATTGTTTTACTCTTTCCACTGAGGAAACACTTAAACTAAGATCCCACACACTTACTAAGCTGTTACCTAATCTCAACCCTATGACTCAGACTCACACATTGTTGTACTCACTTTTCCACTTTTCCCAGCGTGGTTGCATTTGGGACATTCCCAGCAGTTTGGGAGCTCGTCGTTCACCACCCCTGTGGCGTCATTTACCTTAAAAACCAATGAAGAAAGGAGACAGATCTTACCAACCACTGCTTTAACCGAATCCTGTGTACAGTTTGTTTAACACAAACATGATGAGGGAAGTGAAAGTAACTGTTGTGACGTGTCCCTGTTAAGCAGAGTTTCACATCAGCTATACTTGCAGATTGCAGAATATTGCTTCATGCATAAAAAAGAAAAGGGAAGTAAAATTAAAGACTTCTTCTTATGAAGCCTAACTACACACTAAAGTCCAATGTCACAAATTGCCTGTATGTCATCATAAGAAGTCTCATGCTGTTGCATGCTGCAGAAAAACTTGACAGCGCATGTTTGAAAACTGGTTCAACCAAATAAATGCTGCTGTACCCGTTTGTGTGTGTATGTGTGCATGCATGTGTGTGTGTATATGTATGTATGTATGTATATAGAAACAAAACATCAACAGTTATGAAATAACTGTGCTGTGGTGTGTGCTGCTTTAGTGTTTTGTACAAGTAGAAATGTGGACTGTCACATCTTCTTAAGGTAACAATCTGAACATTCTGAAATGTTGGTTCATCTCCAAGTGCATGATCTCTTCTGTTGTGGATGCTGTGGTGGGAGTCAGCTCCTCAAACATGATGATGTCATATTTGAGGTACAAAACGTGTGATTCATCAGAATGATGAATGCGTTTTGACGTTATACAACCCTCAATCCCATTTCAACATCTAGTTCGCATCTCTTGTGATATGAGTCATTCAAATTATGTTTACAATAATCTGGAATTCTTGGCCCATTCCTTAAACACCACTGAGTCACACTGTAGGTGACTCAGCACTGGGTTTCTTTACCTTCAGACAGTTTGGGTGAACAATCTCATTGCAGATTGAGCATTCCATGAGCATGAAGTTGAACTTGTCCTCCTCTTCCTCCAAAGTGTCCTCTTTCCCTGCCTCTTTACACACTACACACACCGCTGTGTGGGGCAAAACCGGCTGCAGGAAAAAAGAACATTATTTTTAAGGATGTTTTCTTCATTACACCAGATTATTAAAAATGTAGGATTTCTTTCTAGTTCCCCTGTATATATCTTTACAATTTGTGTCTCAGGGATACTCACTGCAATGCACTGCCTCATTATGCAGGACTGTTTCATGCGCCCTGGACCTCCAAACTTCTTCATATCCTTGCAGAAATGACACTCTCCACACTCTGAACGAAGGCATGCTTCACATTTTCGGCAACGTGTTCTTCGCCGCCTGGCTCCTGACGAGCTGCGGTTGGATGGCAGCTTAACAGCCGCTGCCGCCGCCGCTGCCATCTTAGGCTTTGGTTGCCGGTTGGCTGACCGCTGCTGAAAGATGAAACCCCACAAATAATGAGGATTTCTAGCAATGGAGGGTAAACAGATTTGTTTCTGGAAAGAGGAATTACATAATTCACTAGACTTCAACAATCATTTCTGATATGTTGCATTAATGTTAAACATTTTCACAACTTATAAGTGCATGTGAGAAATTTATTTTTTCCCCCTATTTCAATGTGACTGATGTGTGGTTTAAACGAATATTTAAATTATCAAAAAAATGATTTGCTTCATGCTATGTGGTAATAAAAAAGAACAAATTGAAATTCTACTGGATGAAATTATAGAATTTACACATTCTGGCAAAAATGATCAAACCATGTTTGAATCCAATCCAATTTACCCAACAGTTATTTTTATGAGGTCCCTTTCAATAACCAGGTGACATTCTGCTGCCAATGCTTGTGTTTTGACCTTTCTGTTAAATTGTATATTAATATGGAAATAAAAAAACAATCAAATAGACTTATCATTTCTAAGATAAAAGGCTCACTGCAAATTACAACTGAACATCAAATTAAAGAGGTAAAAACACTTCTTGCTCGCTGTGCATTTTTCACATTTATTTTTAGTCTCTTCCCTGTTGCCATGGTAGAACTGTAAAGCACTGTGAAAATAAGACAAATCATAGACCATTACAGCGATTCTTGTTCTAGCGGGGAGGTTACCTTGGCAACACATTTGCCTTGCTAGTGGCAACTATTTGAATACAGGACTGCAATAGAAGGATAAAAATAAGCTCACGTAGCAGGTTATGATTTGGTGCATGTGCCGTTTACTGTTATTAGATTACAACATACTCTTGCTATGCACTGTCTAGTGCTACGTTCACACAAACAACCAGAGAAAGACACACCAGCTCAACAATGATCTGACAAACTACATAGAAAAACAATAATAAAAACCAGTCCTGAATTTGTTGACTCTTGTAAATGGAACCATATCTGGTCATCTACATGACATATTCCTTCATGCTCTCAGGTGTGTTTTGGAATTGTATGCTTTTATAATCACTACATTTTTCTTTTAAACCACACATTTTTGCAATACAATAGGTATGTTGTCACTGATGGAGCATTTTTTCGAGATAGATCAAATTCCATCTGACAGATCTGCATAAATCTGCATGACTACTGTGGAAACATGAAAAGATGACATCAAAGTAGGACTGCTGCTGCTGCAGGGATGGCTGTGACTGTCAGCACACACTGTTTTAGTGCAGCCTCCTCATTATTTTGTTGACCTGATCTAACGGTTTTTCTTCATACCTTGTCTAAAATTAGGTTGGCTATGCCTCTGAGCATGTTTTGTGCTTACATTTGCTTCCAGAGGACATGACTTCTTTTTCTTTTGAGAAATGTTTTTATCTTTAAATCCTTGAAAATGCTGTTGCAAAATGCAACTTAACCCTGATATTTTAACAAGTAGCCTAACATGAAAAAATGGCTGCATACAAACAAAGACCTGCTCCGGCAGAACATGTTCCCTGTGCTACCATCAGCTGACCCTTCTTTACTGTAACTCTGTCGAGTAATATGTCAGGAATTTGGGATTGGTTTGCTCAGAGCTCCTGAACAAAAACATGGCCTATATTTTCAGTCCAGTCTTCTGACTCAGCTTCAACATGGATTTCTAAGGGAGGAAGTCACAAGGTTCATCATCTGCTGCTCATATACAGTGGTCCTGAACACACAGTATTGGTGTTACAGGCTCCAACAATGTGTCACAACAAGAATAAGTCAGAATAACGTCTCTCATCAACTCTTAGTGGGTGCTGTTGGTAAAAACATTGTGTAACACACAAGGAGCTGGCTCATGTGAGCAAGTCTCACATTTCTTCTGTACTAGACAAGTGTTAGGACTTGTTGGACAACCCTATAAAAGCCCTTTGTAAAAGTATCAATGCACAACAACAATAACAGATCAAAATCCAGCACTCAGGAAGTGATAAATTCTTACTCCTCTGTGCACACTTGGGAAGGAGTGCAAAAACTAAGCAGCATCACAAGACTTGTTTATTCTTCTTCCTTTTGCAAGCATGAAAAAAATGCTAATTCTGCAGGGACTTGTGGGGTCACTGGACCCCAGTTTGGGAACCAGTGGTCAGCCAAGCAACAGAAGTAGAGCCACTATTGTTCCGTCCCCCATCCCCCTCCTCAGTCCCTGCTTGAACAACATTTTGCCTAAAGCCTTCTTAAAGGCACAGGCTGGTGGGACAAGTTTAGGAAGTGTGAGGAAATTAATCACAAGAAAACCATTTTGTAAGAGGAAACAAGGGAAGCTCATGTCCAGCAGCTTAAAACAGAATGAAGTTGTACATAAAACTGCCCACAGGAGGACTTATAGGTTATAGCTACAGACAACTGAAAGGGAGTCAAAAAATAGAGAAACCCCTCTGTTTGTATTAAGACGTGCTCTGTAAAATGGGTCAGTTGTGGCCAGCATGATATATATTGTCCAAGTAGGAGGAGAGGGCACTGCTTTAGGACGGTGAGGGTCATCTATCCTGACAAGCAGCCAGGCTCCTCTAAACTCTAAATACACAACATTTAGCAAGATACTCACCTTTATAACTATTTAAAATGTAAATTGTGTTTTACAAGCCACATTTCACCTCTCGACCCGACTAGATGCAGAGCAGAAGAGCGGGTATAAACACAACGTTAATCTCAAACACATCGTTCCGTTAAGAAACAGAGTTAAAGATCAAACTTACACAAAAAAACCACACGCATTCACACAGGAAGCCGGATAAAATACTGAAGCTCTGACCTGTTCAGACTCTGAATCATATTCCTCATCGTCTCCGCTCAATGACAAGGCCATGGCTCCTCTCTCTCATCGTTCGCGAACAGCACAGAAAACTAACATGGCTGAACAAACCTCCAGCTCAGCTCGCCCCCCCTCCTTCTTACGGGCAGCTGGTCGCCATGTTCAGTGTGTGGTGTTCATTTACATCGGAAATCAGAAAATGTGCTTACATGCCACTCCCACCTCATTAGAGTTTTAACGTGAACAAAAATCAACAAATATAAGCGTTTAAAAAATTATAGAAAATGATGTCGTGAAATAAATATCTAAATTTAATGTGGCAAACTTATAAAAAGTAAAACAAAATATACAGTCAGTTCTGATCAGTGTCGGCGCACATTGGAGCTGTTATTTACACTGACTGAAATGCACCATCGAAATCAACCGGGACACAAAGACAAGAGCGTTCACTCAAGAGCATTCACTCCCACACACATCCTTCTTCGTCTCTTCCCGTGGCTATTCGCAGGTTAAATTACTTACTTACTATATTAGATGTATTTAACACTCCAAGATTCAAACTCTGAGCAGGCTACGTATGTTTATACAGTAACTGTATTTACGTTTTACACAATTTATTCAATAACAATAAGGTAATTTGCATTTTCTTGAACTGAGCCGGTGACTCACCTGCAGTAAACCAGGCTGACAAGAACTAAGGAACAAGCCTGATCATAACCTGAAATAGTCTGAGTCATACTTAACAGTCACCGATTGCAAAAGGTTTGTTATCAAATGTTTTTGTTTTTTTTTTTACCTGATGACTTAGATGCAAACAATTCCTTCAGTATATTAACGTTGAAGTATTCAGGGTATAAAATAGTACATTTCAGACTACAGAGGTCTCATTATTTATCTGCTGTGTATTTTAATGATGCTGGTGAAAGAAATATGTTGTGATTATATATCAGCTCCAAATTACGTGGGTGTTATTTGCCTTCAGTGTTTATGATCTGATAGTTATTATGTAATCATGAATTATATAAAGCCAATATACTATGTAGGAAAAAGTATTTCTTTGGCGTTATCTAGTGGTAGGATTAGAAATGACACTTTTGAAGAAAACCTGTATTTCAAAAGAAAATGTCCAAAAATATCTCTCAAAACTGCATAGTAAAAAAAATAGTGTAATTTGAGTATGATTCTACAGCAAATGGGTTCAATAATTTTAACACCAAAGTTGCCAATAAAAGAAATAGAGGTTTTAATCTTCAAAGATGACCATATTACCTGATGTGAGGGTTTCTAATTATCATTCATTGTGGTTGTTCTCTTAGTGTGTGATTGAAAGTAATCACTTTATCAGAGTACACTATTTGAGGGCAAGTTTTTTATGCAGTGTGCGTGTAGTATAAAATACAATACAGTGTAATTCCCATACATATACAAAGAACATCAACATGACAATAATAAAGTGCCAAAACAATAAAATTACCAAATGGTGTATCACTGAACTATTGGACTTCCTGGCAACACATACACTGGAAAAACATTACAGAATTTATTATCATCAGAGAAACCAGCATTTCATTTTTCCTCATTCTTATGCTTTGTGCTGCTCTACCCTTGGGTGGTAGAGGGCATCTGACACTCATAAATGCCCATATACATTCACAGAGGAAACACCATCTGTTCAGTTGAATTCTTTAATGAAGTCAGGAAACACTTCTATGTCCGTTCAGTCTCTTTTTAATGGTATTGTGAAGACAAATAGAAGAATAAACTATACCACATTATGAGTATTAGTTTAGTTTATTTATTTTATTTACATTTTTAAAATTAGATTTCACAAGGTAAAAGAAAGAAAAAGAAGATCTAAATTTTGCATGTAAGCAAAACTACCTCATGATGATTTAAAAAGACCAGAGAGCATCTTAAATTTTCTACTCCCCTTTGTCAAATTGGTCCAAGGCTTCATTGTCTGTGGGAATGTAACATCATTCACATATTCTGGAAGACATTATGTGTAAACATCAGTTAAGCAAGTACCAGTAAATCCACTACTATGTTTGCTTACAGATATTCCTGATGTTTTGATACATCTTGAAGAGGTTATATCATAGTCTTATTAATGTCAAATCTTCTAAGATCATTTATTTCCATACAGAGATAGTTGGAGGTTCATATTTGACCCATTTTTCAATAATATTTTGATTGCCAACATTATAAGTTGCTTGGAGATGTTCCTGATGCTTTGATACATCTTGAAGGGGTTATTGAAACACTTCTAAGAAGCAAGAAAAAATATTACTGCAAAATGGGTCAGATATGAACCTCCAATGATCTCTGTATAGAAATAAATGATCTTAGAAGATTTGATATTAATAAGACTATGATATGATATCTTATATGATATGATATGATATGATATGATATGATATGATATGAATGGAAAAGCTACTGTTTTTCTGTAAAAGTGGATAAAGCCACTGGAAGGTTTGGAACTGAACTGTAACTCAGACATTTATTGTGCATGCAGATGAACAAATGATTGTGTCCATATACAAAGAAATTACTATTTTTCAAAAGTGTCATTTAAAACCATTGGAAGTTACTCAAAAACCACAATACACTACTTATTACTTGTTACTGTCATTTTAAAGTAATGCCTTACTTTACAATATTACTCTATTGAAAAAGTAA
>JAPTYR010000031.1:23288965-23303097 GCA_029814505.1 Siphamia roseigaster | reverse complement strand
ACACACACACTCACACACACACACACACACACACACACACACACACACACACACACACACACACACACACACACACATGCTTGCCCCCTCCTTCTGGGAGTCTAGAGCCTGCTAGGCCGAGGGGTGGTGGAATGAGACGAGATAAGCCCATGGTCGGTCTCCATCAACACATGAGGCTTGCCAAAGCGAGTAGAATTACAGACAGGCACTCCTCTGGGGCTCAGTGGGAGTGGGAGTGGGATCGGACAGGGCTGCCCAGACACTGGGAGGCTGCTAATCTGCCCCCAGCCAGCCTGCTGATGCCCACCATCTGTGTCTGTAACTTATCACCCGCCGGCCAGGAGCCTCCGCAGGCTTTGCACAAGTAAACAAACACCTAGAGAGAACCATTTAATGGCTAATTCTCTACCTGGCTCAGTTAATTACTGATTATCTGTGCCACCCAAAAAGAATTGGATAGGACCCTAAGCAAAGACAATACAGGCACCTAAGAAGACTGGATAATAGGAACTTTTAGCTTTACTTAGTTGTCCTTTTCATACCAATTTCCTGCCTGTTTGTTCTATGTTTTCAGATCTTTCCATCATTCTACAGCCAGGCTCATCAGGGTCACTGTGTTTCCTTATGTCCAACCCAGTACTCATGTCTTTTTATTTCAATTTGACTTTAACATCAAAAAAATTTTTTTTTCTGGAATTATGTTTTCCCAGAATATTCTGCTTTAATTTTGGAAATAGGGATCATGTAATAAAAGACATTTGTTTTCAGACAGTATTAGTTTCCACCCTTTTAATATCTTGGTGTTTATGCTCATAGACTTACTTTCCCATATCGATAGTGTTGAGGATAAAGTTCTTTTATTTTATGTGCCCTGACCCGTTATGCTGTTACTGTTTTCCACTTCTTCAGTATTGACATTTCCCATCTGTTATTAGTTATGTGCTCCTATTTTTCACTGACATAACTTTTATTTTCTTCTTCATGTTATGGATAATGCCCTGTGCTACTGCTTAAACTTTTGACTTTCTCTGCATTGTTTTTTTTTTTCTCTATGAGCTGACACGGACTAGATATAGTATCATCTGCAAAGTCTTCCAACAATAGATTTCAATGACCATTCTTATTCATATGACAAAAAGCCAGCTGTAAAAGCAGGCTCCACTGCTTCGGATTGATTCATCATCCTCATTATGAAGGGACTAGTCAGGACAAAGGTACATGAAAAACCAATTGTGATGGGTTTAAATACCTTTCGAGCAGGGAGAGAAGACAAGAGTCAAATCACGAGAGTTCACGAGTGTCAGGAAAAATGTGCTGGGTGCGTATGGTTCGTTTACTTGACAAGACCTCACAACCATAATTGTGCATGCCTCTGGCACTTCAGAGCCATGGGATGCAGAGGGTTAAGAGGTCAGAAGGATGAGAGCAGGGGGACAACTGGAGATTAAATGAAATGCCTTAAAGTCCTCAAGCAGTGTGACGGGCCACGCAGGTGTGCAGCAGTTACCCCTACACAACCCCCACACACCCATCACTTAGAGCTGAAATGTCCTTTGGGTGTAGCATCAGCCAGGTGATTAGCAGACACAATTATTATGCCTCACTTAGCATTTTACCATTCACCCACATGTTTGGGTCTCACTTGACAGCCTTGTTGCTTTGTGTGATTTCAACGCCCAGATTGGCCGACTGAGCTGTACTAAATAGCTGGGCTTTTTCACATTTTTAACATCTGCTAATGCAGGGTGGTGAGTCCACTGGGACTTGCTGGAATGAGAACAGTGATGACATTTAAAGTACTTTGCTAAATGCACCCATGAGAATTTTGGGTTGTTATTCCGCGTTAAATTTACCAGTAAGTATTAACCTTATATACAGCCATTTGTACACCATAAATGGAAGGAAAAATTATACAAAGGAAACTACATAAGTGCCAAAACTACATCTCTGAGGTATGTGTATAAAACATGATTGAAAAGCTGAGCCTGTAGGCACTTCTCCAGACTGAAAACATTAAGAGGCATCAGAAACTTTCTTTAAGAGTAGTCTCAGTTTATGATGGACAGAAATAGCTCACAGCAGCCAGTGCATAGAAAATATTTACAGAGCTGGAAAAAGAGCTGTCGTCTTTTTTTTTTATCCGAGAAGAAATGTGAAACAACAGACTGCAGGCTGCAATTGGTATACAGACTAAAATACTAAAGATACAAATGGCAGGTATAAATATTTTTTTTGTCTGAACACCATGGGAATACAGTCATTTGTAAAACTAAGTGAGGATAATAAAGGAGAGGGCTTTTCCTTTGGCAGATGGGCATGATGTCCAGACTGGAAGAACAACAGAGAGGTGATTCAATTATCCTCCATGGCCTTTGCACAAGGATCCCCCTTCTTAAATCCTTTTCCACAAAGACTAATGTTTTCCGTCGGTGCAATAAATTACTTTTTATTCCCACTGCTGTGGAGAGTTCACCTGTGCAGACGATCACAATGCCTGCCCTCAGATTTGTTACTGCGGCCTTTTAATTTGACCTGAGCCAACCTGTCATGCTCCATCAAACGTGGGAATCGGATACCTCAGGAACACAGGCGCCTTTGCTTTGCGTTATGCCACCCCCCCCCACCCCCCCTGTGCTTTAACACATTGAGCCTGGGAGCAGAGAGAAAGTCACCCGCATCACATGAATCAACCACTGTGACAGGGGTCCGTTAGGTCTGGGATCACACAGAGGATCACAAGTCTCTCTTTTTACTGCTGCCTCTCCCATCTCTATGAGCTGGGGATAGGAGCGGCGGGGATGGCCCTCTAAAGGCATATATTTCCGTTGATGAAGAGATAAATCAGATCATTTCTGGAGTAAGGAAGAGAGCACAGAGAGAGCCTTCTTGGTCGTCCCCCTTTGAGATGTAAATGGTCGGTGGCACTGAAAGAGGGCCAGGTGTCCAATGCAAAGAGGGAAAGCGTGACGGTGCATGCATTCCTCAGGGACCTCGACCATTAACTGTTGCTGTGCCTCATGTGGGCAAACATCAACAGATACCATAATGGTCCATAATGGCCTTGGTGGAATGGCACTGTACAGGAATCATTAATAGTTGCTACTGACAGGTACTTTCAGACAAGAGGCTTAACATATTATTCAGGCAGCACAAAATTGCAAATACTGATGTTTCCTCATTTAATTGCATCTTGAATGAAAAATCCCAAATTAAGCATAAATCCTCGCCTCTGTCTGAATCACTGATCTGAGCTCGAGGTCAACAGCTGCAGGCCGTGCCTTCCTCGATGATTAGACAGGAGTTAACAGGCTTACAAAGGCCATCAAGGTAGTAAGTTGCAGTTAACTCTTTAAACCCCAAAGCAAAGGTTCAAATATCCAACACCTCAAGGTGACAAAAAAGGCATTTGACAGTTAAAACAGTAAACTACCAAAAGAATAGTAAGCTGTCATTATTCTAAACGAGGAGTGACACGAGGATTGACCTCTTGTGGGAAGTCGTCCAAGCTGTAAAAGAAAGCTTGAGAGGTCAAATACTTGTGTCATGAATGTATACGGTACACTCCTATACTGGCTGCCCAATCTCTTTTTTATTTCCAGGATGTACAGACAGACAGACACCAGACCATGGACTCCCTTTTTGATAAGATTTTGTACCAAGAAGACGCTCTTGGGAAAGATAGGAAAGTCATCCGTCAGCATGAAAAATGTAGGCACTGGAGTGTTGACATTATCATCACACACTGACTTAAAACTGTACAAATGAAGTCACTTAAGCTAAATATAGTTTTCATCTGGGTTTAGAAAGCCATAGTAATTGCAGGATAAGCTTTTTATTACAGTTGTCTTAAAATAATGACTTTGGTGTGCCATCTGCTGGTGAAACACAGACATTACAAGTAAAAATTATTCCTCTCAACTCTTATCTGCACATTTTAACACTATTCACTTTAAGGTACTTGAAACTGGACAGAGATAAAAGAGACATGTTCCAGGCTGGAATTAAACAAAAATTTTATTTGCAGAATTTAGACTCACGACGATGCAGTTGTATCACATCCCTAGTGTAATGGTAAATTAATACCAATTTGTTTCCATTTTCAGTGGCAAAGGTTACCCACACTGTACAGAGGAGTGAACATGTCTTTACTCAAGTGTTAGAATTTCTAATCCAAAATACACTGACCTTGACCTCAGGGGTTTTTTTTTTTTTTTTTGTTTTAGAAACATCTCCTCTGTACTTTATCCAACTGCTCAAACATATAGAATACATTGAAAAATAGATTTCATTACAAAACAAATTGTTATTTTACATGTCATATCTACACAAGCATTAAATTAAAATATAAAAATCAGCGAAATGTGAGGTTTGTAATACAAGCAACTACAAGCATACAGAGAAGTGATGTTTTTTTAAACCTGGCTGCTTTTAGAAACTGACATACACATGCATTCTGCAAAAACACTTTTATATCAACTACACCAGGCAAACATCTCATACGTATGCAGCCATGCATGTCAAATCTCCCATTACCAGTTTCCACTGTGAAAATTAGAAAACAAAAAAGAAAAGGATTGTCTGACTAAAAAAAAAAAAATGCATCGCTCTGTATTAAAGAAATGAACCTGGTTTCAAGAGAAATGCCACAAATACATGTTTCCCCTTTCCAAAGAAAAAAAAAAAAACAAAAAACATAATCTCTCTTAGTAACAAAAACGTCTGGTCACAGGTAGCGGTCATAGGTTATCTTAGTACAACATAATCTGGATTTGCTTTGGAAATTCTAGCAAAATATAAAAACAGACCCAACATTAAGATTGTTTGCCCTGACTGGATATTTAAGCACAGTCCAGACAAAGGGTCAACACCACTGGGTGACCTCCAACCACTCATTGGCCAAATTCTCACAGGAAATCTATGCACAAACACATACATTATACAAATTTGCATTTGGCAAAAGACAGCTTTCAGACTGATTAGCTTTTAAGAAGGCAGGAATGTGTCATACACTGAGGAATGTCCAGTGCTCTCCCCTCTATTGCCAAAGTAAAATGAATTAATGCAGCTATTAAGTAGCTGGATGTGCCTGGCACAGTGAGTCTTTGAGTAAAACCACATCAATTCAGAGTCTGACAAAGCAAACATTTATGCTCTAGTGTGGCATCTGCAAACACAAGAAATGTCATGGTGAAACAGTTCAATAAATAAACAGTGTACAAAAGGATGACATGGATATGTCATCTCTTAAGTTGTTAAATCTGCAGAATAATCTGATCCAAACGTGATTACAAAAAAATGACAAGCTTTTGCACTCAAGGGGGAGAAAAAAAAACAGCAAAGAGCCTCCCAAACTAACATCCTTGAAGAATCCCAATTCTGTTTTCAACTTTAGTAAATAGGAACATAAACTGCAAGGCTGCCCCCTAGTGAGTGAAACCCCTCATGAAAAAGATGGTTTTACTTATGTCATAACTAAAAACACATACAAAACAGGAGGTTACATTAAATTTGCATACACTGTAATAGTGTTTAGCTTAGTGAATTAGGAAAACAATGCATACAATATCCCAACTTTACATCAAACTGGTCTGTGAAAATGACTTTACTCCCAAATACTCAGTAACAAGTCTCCTGTGTGAAAAGATTACAACTGCTGTATGGTTTAAATAAGGGCATCAAGCATTAAGAGGTGGTAACATCAGCACCATGTGGAAGAAGTGGCATAAGCATCAAATAAGTTGCACACTTAGCTATGATGCTTTAGTGTATACCAACAATAACATAGGCAGAATGGTGTCTACACTGAATAACTAAATACAAAATAGTCCAATACTCATTCAAGGAAGACGAGTGATGGTGGTCACTCAGACCTGCTGGCTGGTGTGTTTTCCACATAGAGGCACCTTTTAACTGCTGTGGAGCTACAGGTATGTATCCTGATCTGTGCTACTAAGGCTTTGCGTGGATCGCTTAAGTGGAGATTCTTTGGCCGGAGGAAGGTCATCTGGAGGAGGCACAAGCTGCTGGTGGTGGTGAGGTGGGAGTGTTTCAGTCTGTGGTGCCATCTCTGGCATCAGGCTGCTGGTTGGGGGTGGGGTAGGTGGCTCTGATGGTGGAGGTGGAGGTACAGGGTCACCAGGAAGTGGGTAAGGATTAGGAATCTCATCAATGGGCTGGGATTTCTTCATGCTCTTCTTTTTCTTGCTCTTCTTCTCCTCCTTGCCTTTCTTCAGCTTGGGAGTGGGCTGAGGCACCTCAAGTACAATTGTGGGGTTCTGCTGGAGGTCCTGGCGTCTGGGTGGGTCAGACAGCATGATGATCCGGGCGCCGTGCAGCCTCGGTGGTGATTTGAAGTTCAGTTCTCCATGTTTCTTCTTCCAACGTTTAAGCTGGCTGTGATGTTCTCTTTCCACATCTCTTGCCGTTACCGGAATTTCTAGAATCTGCCGTAGGAAGAAACGCATCATCAGGTCACAACTGGAGTCATTGTAGAACAGAACAGATCATTTTCAAAGGAAATGTGAGCCTACAACACAAGGCTATGCTGGAAAATATGCAACATCCTCGTTTTTCCATTGGGTTCAAACTCTGAACTTTGTCAGTTAATGCCAAAGAGCCTCTGTCTGGTGCTATGTCACCCACAGTCAAGACAGGCCACTGAATAAGAAGAGGTATTGTTAGCCTACACAGAGACTCACACAGGAACCAGACACTGGCCAAGCAGCACTCTTGTCAATTTGTCCGTGTATTTAATTCATGCTCTGAGACAGTCTTTAGCTTCCTCCTCAGCATTTGTGAACAACCATTGTTCGATCAACTCCATACCCGCTATGAGTGACACAACCCTTCACTACACTATTAAAGGATTACAGTGGGTGGATGCAATATGCCACAAACATAGCTTGTTTATTTCTTTCACTTCTTTTAATAAACAGTATTTAAAAATTGTTTTAATTAAGAGGAAAGGCTAAGGAAGAAAGTGCAAATGGACACTAATGTATGACCTATTAATTATTACAAAATGCAGCAATGCTTTTGGTACCAAGTATTATGTTTGCTACTGCAGATATGACACCTTCAATGGAGTCTATCGTCATAGCAACACTGAATGTGGTTTGAGCTTCAATGTGACACATGCAGGAACAAAGAAGCGTATTGAAAGAATGCTTTCCTTTGGTTCTCAGGATCTGCGGTACAGTGTAGAAATTAATATAGTACAAATAGATATACTATATCGTAGAATTTCAGCCATTTCAAAATGGTGAATGTGCTCAGTCCCATCTAATGCAATAGTGATACAACAGTGACAATTCTCTCTAATCAGTTATCCACAGTGTTTTATTGTCACCTTTTGCCATTGCTTCAGATCTGTTGGAACCTTGGGGAAGGTGGCACCAAACTACCAGTTATAAAGGTGGCCAATGGAATACAAAAAGGAGTGTGCAGTCTCACTGATTCTATGTGAATGGGAAAATGCAATATTTTGTACATCATGTTGTGACTTTTGTCTCCGCACCTCTCGGACAAGAAAGCCCTCCTGCATGTATCGAGGCTCAATGGCTCTGAGAAGCTCCATTGTCTCATATTGGCCCTGGCAGGTCTTCAGTTTCTCCCGGGTACCCAGCATGCACTTCAGCAGCACCAAACCCACACGGAAGATTATCTTCACACCTGACGAAGATAGAAAGAAGGCCAGATAAAGGCTTTAGTTTGAACTTATTCTGAAAGATGCTCCAGTTCAGTACTTGTTTACACTGATATGAGTGTAGTTATGACGCTATGAGCCAGTGTTACCATCACAGAGAAACATGTCCCAAACACGCAGCACAGAGGCCCAGGGCAACGTTCTGGAGAAGGCACACATAAACCACTCGGTCATGTAGAGGATGGGGTCAATCTTGTGTTTTTCCAGATGACGGAAGGCTAATGGGGATACACGTCGCAGCAATGCAAACAGGATCTCTCCATCTAGTTGTATAGCTTCCTGAAAGAGGCACAGGTAGGAAACCATCAACAGGGTAAACAAAAACCATTGTGCTCCATATTGTCTGGGCTGAAACTTGATCCATTAGTGGACATTCTTCCCTTAAAAAAACTAGACCATAAAAACTAGACCATATGCATCATATTGCTTTGAGTTTAAAGGTTTCACACTGTGCATGGTAAACCAGATCTTGTAACAACTTGTTTTCAACCTCTATGCTATGATTTCATGGGGAAACATTTCATTATTAAAATCCAGCGTTACTGTCATGTAATTATGCAACAATGACAACGCCTCATTGTTTAAACACTAGTTAGACGCACACACACACAAAATCCCTGATACTAATGCTGCAAACAAAAATATGTACGATCCTAGCTTAAGTACACTGAAACTCAAGGTAACAATGATTCTACAAAGTCAACATTTCATCTTATAAAAGGCCCAGGAGATGAAGTAATATTTTTCTTGCATTTCCCAAAATGTGATGGTGTAATCACTCATGCTTGTAGTCTCACCAGGCCAGGACTGTAGTATCCAGGAAGATACTTCTCACAAATTTGGACCAGCCCCCAGAAGGCATCCTGTGGAAACACATACAGATGAAGTCACAAAGCCAAGTAGAGTCATTTATTTTAACAGACTTTTTTTGTCTCTACACTTCAAATCCTGCTACTTACTTCAAACAGCTGTAATAAAGTGCTTTGATGGTGAGTCAGTTCTACATAAATTGCAATGACCAAGGTGTGTCAAGTTATGCTAGACTCACTAAATCAAAACTGCAAAAAGTAAGAGGATCAACTTGGGAAACAGATAAACATTTTGCAAATTTTCAACATTCTGCAAATGTTGATCATACATGAACTGGGTAGTTTTAATCCATGTCTGTAGCTGAAGCAACAATTTGATTAATTAATTACTTGTTTTCTGCAACCACTTTGGCCATCAATAAATTGCTTTAGTTGTTTTTTTGGGCAACATTATTTTTCAGTAAAATTTGTGTAACTCACAATACACTGTACATTAACCACTGTACACAATGAATTCAATTCAATTTGTAGAGCCCTAAACCACAACAAGGTTGACTCAAAGGGCTTTACAGAGTTAATATGCAAAACAGTCAATGGAAAACATACAGAAATGACAAAAACAAATTGTCCCAAGCATCCCCTGTCCTTAGACCCTCCATCGCTGAGGGTCAATGAGAACTGAATGAATGACTGAAAAGAGTAGTGCCACCACTAATTTTCTGTAGATGAATCTTTTGACAAATTTCTCAATTATTTATTAAAAAAACAAACAACCCCCTCCCCCACTTAAGGGCCCAAACATAAAATGTCACCTGTGTCATGACAAATGTACAATATAAACTACTTAAATATTACCAAACAAAAATAAAAAAAATTGGGATGTTTTGCACAGAAGAACGGGGGACCAGAGGAGGGGGGGGTGAACAGGTGTGCACAGATCCTGGGACCAGAGGGTTAACTGTAAAGGCCTATTTATGCTCCAACCCAGCTTGAATGAAACTCAAGACATTTGTAAGATGGGGGAAGTCTCTCTCTCCCTCTCTCTGAGGTACTGCAGACCCTAATGCTGGCATGAATTCCCCAGGTGCCATAGCCAAAAATAAATAAGTGGTCAATAGAAAAATGACTCGTCAACTGAAAAAAAAATTGACGTTGACTAATTTTCATCGTTAATTAATAAGTCTAGAACTTAGATGATACCACAGTCAACTAATCACAGCAGTACTAGAAGAGAATAACAAAGTATAGCAATATAAATAGTGTTTAAGCTAATTAGTGATCAAATGCTTATATGGATCAAACACCACAGGCTTCAATCTCTCCATAGCTCAGGTAGTTTCACATGCACTATGAATTAATTTTCTCTGACTGAAAATGAAAAAGTAGATTGATAATGTGCAGTCATTTGATGAGTCCTTGCTGTGGAAAAAATGTAGAAGAGTTGGCAGTGAGCCCAGCAAAGAGACAGTCTTTGTGGGTTTTTTTGTTTAAGAAACACAAAAATCCAGGAGGGATGCTGGAGGGAACAATCAGGCTAATGCTGTGTTAATATCGAATCCATTACAAAATCCCATTCCCTTATGTATGAAGTGGACACAATCCCAGTGTAACAGTTCAAGGTTGCTTCTACCATCTAACGCAGAGTACGTGGCGCAAGATTCAACCCTAACCCCAACCCTTTTGTCCTAACCCTAAAATTTCTTAGTAGATATGAGACTGGGATTTTGTTCACTTCTAAGATAAGGGGCTGGGATTTTGTCCACTGGGATTTTGTCCTGACACAGTTAATGTCTTATAATTTGAGCCATAATTATAAGCAGCAGAGTGTGAAAAATCACTACCACTAGTAGTTCCAAGTGGAGGCATCAGGCATTTTTCATAATTATGACAAAAGCCATTTGTTATGTAACAAGTACAGGTAAATATCCATCTACAAACACCTTAAAGTAAATAAATCCCATTATCTCAAACTAAACTGAGACTATACTCATAAGTAGATTTCATTCTAACATCTAATAGACTGACATAATTAAACCCACTTTCCCCCTGCATTTCTGATACTCTAGAACAGGAGTCTGCAACCCTGGTCCTTGAGAGCCACTATCCTGCATGTTTAGATGTATCCCTCTTCCAGCACACCTGGTTCAGTTAGTGATCAGCTCTTCATCAAGTTCTGCAGAAGCCTGATAATGATGTAATAGCTTCCAGATGTGATAGAAGAGGGAAATGTCTAAAACATGCAGGATACTGGGTCACGAGGACCAGATTTGAGAACCACTGTTTTAGAGGACATACAGCTGTGACTCAAGTGCTTATATTGTGTTGTCGCCATGGCAGCATTGCTGGTATCTTAAAAGCCGATTTGCTTTTAGTGTGGTGTTTAATGACATCAACTTAACAATCTCAGAGCTATAAATAGAGCTTTTTACAGTCACAAATTAAATCTGAGCCATATAAGACAACTTCTATTTGGTGCATTCCACTTTATTAGACCACAACATGACAGGCACTGAAAATGTTGTCTATCGGCAAAAATGCAGACACCTAGTTTAGTGCTATGTAATTTAGTTTTGTGGCACTGGTAGACATGTAGTGATAGCATGTTTACACTGGAGAAAGCAACTAAGTAGAGCTGTTCATTTGAACTTTTCTCTGTTTATATTTCAAGTGTTTGTGGTAGATTTGAAACATACCTCAGCAGGCATATGCATGAGTAATACAGCAGCAATGGGAGCCTGAGCCTGACAGTATCCCTCCTCTGGTCTGTACAAAGTGTAGGCCTTAAGAACACGGAACAGGTCCTGCTGCCTACATATAATCAAAAAACAAGTACACGCCCTTTAAAAAGACAAAATAAATATCACACAGCACTTTATCGTCACTGGTGTGTAACGTTATGTTGAATCAAAGAGAAGCACAGTTTACCCATGTCCTCCTCGAGCCACAAACATCTCATGAAACGGAAACTGTCGATGGAGGTCTTTCTCAATCACATCAAGCCATTTGGGGTCTCCTGGTTGGTTGTCAAGCTCCTGTGAAACATAAACGCTGTGAGGATTGTATTTTACATTCAGTTTTGTATTTTGTACTTCACACAGTATTTTACTGAAGCGATAATCGCAATAACCATCAATAGTGATTACTTTTACACTATGGAAAGAGCAGAAGTAGGGCGCTGGTCTTGTCCAAAACACACAGAGGCTCTTAAAGAAAACTAAGGCTGTTTGTGAATGCTTCTAATGAAACAAGTTAAAAATACAGTAGAAAAAGGGAAGTAAAGAGGAAGTGAAAACAAGAGTCTCTGACCTGAAACTTTCCTTGGTTCTGCTCTCTTTTAACCTTCCCTCCGGACAAGTAGAGCCATGCACGGCCTCTGAGGGCAGGAGGAATACCTTTCTGACACCGCAGCCTCACCTGAGCCAGACGAGAAAAGAAGGTTCACCAACCACAGCATCAAGGGAACAACACCATGAGTAGCTACAACCCAAGAAAGGACTAACACAAGCTGGTGGTTTCAGTCAGTGGTAAAAGTAGTGGACTTGTGACTCGGAATTGGTTCCTTTTTCTGTGTAAATGCAGTTTCTATATTGGCTTGCAGACATAAACTGAACAGAAATACCAATGTCAAACCTCTTCACCCATTAGGCAGATAGTAAAATAAGACTGATTATGACAGCAAAAATGTAAAAGATATCTGTGACAAACAACCATCCCTTGGATATTGGCGTTAATTTTAGAGATTCTCTCAGTTTAAAGTTCTTGAGCTGTGACTCACTGATTATTTGGATGTTGAGTTACTGTATCAACTTCCAAATAAAGCAATATGTCACTGCTAACACCATTTGGGTTTTGCTGATGTGCTAGACAACAGATAGATCTTAATCCAGTTCCGAAATATGCTATGGATATTATACTGCACTTGGACTGCTGTATATTAACTTCATGTCAGTGGTGTTTGTTTTGTTTGATATGAAGCTGGCAGAAGGAGTACAACTTCTATTGGACAATTACTGTGAATTAAGAGGCTCACAATAAAGGGATCATATACTTTGACCCTGACTATTCAACCTTTAAACCTACCCACATGACCAATAGATAGTATTCATTGCCTAACTCACTGATACTTTTCAAACTGTGTTTTTCACACTAAAGAGCCACCTTGCAGCTGAATAAAGCCATACATTATACTTTCGGCCCCGTTATTACAGTGCTGCATGAAGTCAAAACAGCTACACCCTGAATGTGAGACGGTGAATTTGTCACATGGTACATGGAGAGATAAGGGATGGGTCATGTCCTGCCCTGCTGCTGACTCATGGAAATGAGTAGAAGTTACAACTCCGCACTCAACTGCTCACAGAACCAGCTAAGCAAGTGAAGCTGCAAACAACGTGCCCACAACAGTCTTGTCCTTGTGCAATAATGGAGCACAGCTATTTGCCTTGTCAAATCATGTGTACAAATAAACTCTGAATTGAGAAACTGCGGCCTGGAGACAAAGACGATAAAATAGTTGAGATTGTCCCTTTACCTTTAGGTCCCTTGGAAAAAAATGATCCTTTCATGATATGAAAACTGTGTGTGTGTTACCATATGGTTTTTGTGCAGGGGTTTCTCAATTGCTGCAAGATTTAGGTGCAACACTTTCATGTTTTTGCACAGAGACGAAGATAAAACTATGCTGAGATTATTCTGGAGAGAAAAGGTACCACCAGACCAGCTATTAAGTGCAACTAAGTACTTTTAGAGTGATATTTTAGAGTCAGAGAACACAAACAGTGTTCACTTACTCCATTCTTTTTCTTATATTGAACAAATAAATGTCTTCTGTCATAATGAATGATGAGTTCATCTCTTGACATCTTTGAAGCAGAACGGAACACAATGAAAATATGTCTGGGAAAATGATTCTGGGAAGATTGTGACAGTGAGAAACAGACTTGCTACATTAAGTAAACTGCTGGTGGCTGCAGAAATCTGAACACAACAGAGATGTTACCTCACAATTTTCAAAGTTAAGAAAGAATTACTTCAGGATATGCTCCTGTTTATAATTGGAGGTCGGAACGAATTGAAGTTTCGTTCGCTATGTCCGTTGTGGTGTATGCAAATGACAAACTGATTCTGATCAATTCCACCAATGAGTGCACTGTTTAACTTTATTATTTTTCATTTAACCTTTATTTAACCGGAAAAAGAAACCCATTGAGAATAAAAATCTCTTTGCAAGGGTATCCTGGCCAAGAGGCGGCACAGGACTTCAAAAAAATTTGAATTTACAGAGGTCAGATGTAAAATATTAAAATACAATAATTGGATTATTGGATCAAATATTTGGATTATTTGTAGCCTAAGTCTAAATACTGAAATGCTATCAGCCCAAAATGATGTGAAAATGACTATTTTGTCAAACATGGAAAACCCTGCCATGTAATGCAAATCAACATGTTGCTTTGTTAACTGACCTTATCAAATCTCTTGATCATCCACTTGTCCCAGTGGCTCAGCATGTCAAGCCACTTCACCTCCCTTTGCCTGAGTACCTCTGTAGGCACATCCTGAGCTCTAAGAACACATTGGAAAAGAAATCACAATTAAATTTATGCTATAGTAGAGAA
>JAPTYR010000031.1:23218991-23234295 GCA_029814505.1 Siphamia roseigaster | reverse complement strand
CCTGGCATTACCTCATGTGTATTTTTGTATTTTCAAAATACAAAACACTTGCATTTTTTATACATTGTCCAGACCAGTATTTTTGTATTTTATTTTGATGCATTGTATGATTTTATGATGTATTTGTGCCCAGATTGTAGGAGGGTGCCAGGACTGAGTATGTACAATTAGCCCTGGCACATTTGAACCGTGGAGACAGAACTGGTGCATACAATTCTGAAGACCAATAAATATATCAAACTAAAAGGTTCAGTTGCTTAATTGATGTGAAAATAATGATAATGATAAAATAATGATAAAATTGAGATTTGAGTTTCCTTTAGCCTGTTTTATGCAACAAAACTCAAAAATGTTTGTTTTGTTGATATAAAATGTGAATGCACTCCTCCTGTCATTACTCATCTGAAAACTATTTCTGAATTATGTTTCATTGTCATTTCATGGAGACAGAAACAAAAAGGTGATTTAACTGTATCCAGCCTTATAAAGGTTGAAAAACTCAATGCTGTTGAAATGTTATTACATATTTGTTTGTGGAATCCAGATTAAAACTTGCACACTTTTTCAGTTGTTTTGTCCCTTACACATCGAAGAGAAATGTTAACATTGTGGCTTTCAGATTATCAAGAAAACTAGATTTCCTCACTGGGGAGAGACTCTGGAGCTGGAGCTGGACCCAGAGGAGCTCAGTGAGGAGGGGTCTGTTAATGTGGAGGTCTGGGATTGGGACATGGTGGGCAAGAATGACTTTCTGGGAAAGGTAAGGACACTGTTGATATGAGACATAATACAGCAGTCAGGTGGTTTCAGGTCTTGGCCACTGTTTCAGCTTCATTTAGGACTGTTTAATAAGATGTTTTCCAGCTTGTTTGTTTTTTTTTTCACCAGGTGGAAATCCCTTTTGCTTGTTTGCACAAGACACCTCTGTTAGAGGGCTGGTTTCGTCTGTTACCCTTGGGAAACAATGAGGGTGATGCTGGGTGAGGATTATAGGTGTGATTGTTTGTTATGTGGTGAGTTTGCTGAACTAAGTCAAACATTACTTCTGGACTATTTTAAGACTCAACTCAAGCAACAGCCACCAGTATGTCTTTTACATGTCTATTCAAAGGAGGTATCCATCCCCCTGTATCTTCCATGCATTTGAATAAACATTCACAGGTGTGGAGCAGAGTCCTCTGCCAGCATCTGTTCCTTGAGATAATTTTAGAACAAAGGAGGCTGAATGAACCGCAAAAGAATAGTGTCAAATAAATCCCAGAGTTTCATTAGGAAATGAGTCACCATTTAAAGGGCTGTTAGAGGGAGTGCACTGCTGTGAAGAAACTGAGACCTACTTTTATGGTGGTAAAAAAAGAGAAAGAAATGTCACCGCAAAAGTTATACCCTTTGGGACTATCTGTGTCAATGTGTTAGTTTGGAAAACAGTGGAGCCCTTTGACAGTTTTCTTGATCAATGGCAGTTTGTTCAAGGCAGTAACACAAGGAACTATATGGAGCTATATTATTCAGTTGCAGCTTTTAAACATTTTAATATTGTCATTAAGTGTTTCCCCTTTATGACAGCTTTTAATGATCTCTGTAATGTTATTGCAGAATAATCTGCAAGAAGACATTTATTTGGCTGTTCAATCCACAGAAAAGCTAATTATAATCTGATACCAAAGAATTGTAAATAAAATAGGCCTAAAGGAAAAGTTAAAAACACAAGCAAAAATATAGAAATGCAAAATTATATTAATAAATACCACATATTGTATTAGGATATTTGAATATATTAAAATGAAGAAAATACAATCTGTAAAAAAGCTCAAATTTGTTTCGGGGTTCATGATTATTCAATGATTTTTCTTTGGTATAAATGTTTTATTCCATCTGGAGGTGTACCTCAGCATGGGATTTAGGAATGCTGAGATTCTGTGGTACTTTCTTCTGTTCCCAGTGGAAAGCTTGGAGCGCTCCGTCTGAAGGTACGTTTGGTGGAGGATCGTATTTTACCATCTGTGTACTATCAGCCGCTCATCGACCTCCTGGTTGAATCAGTCATTTCTCCAACAGAGGTCAGTAGGTTTAACTCTGGTTACGTAGTGGTACCTTCAGCTTTCAAATATAAAAATGCAGGTTGGTTAATTTGTATGTTGGTCTTGGGTTCTACTGGGTTAAGTCCTGAGTTTTGTTTCACTTACCAGGTTGAAGATAGCAGTGCTTTGACCATGCTGGAGGAGGTCACTACAGTTGAGAGTCGGCAGGATGTCGCAATGACCCTGGTGAAAATCTACCTGGGTCAGGGCCTGGTGGTTCCGTTCTTAGATTACCTGAACACCCGTCAGGTTAACCATACCTGTAAGTACAAAAGAACAAGATGCAATGAAGTAGAATTGTCTAAAAAAGTGTCTGTAAGAACCATTTGTGTATGTTGTATCATATGATATGTAGAAAGTACATTTTGTAAGTTATTTAGTTGGCAGTTTGTTCTTTGTTGATGAACCTTATTTTTAGATATATAAGTCAGTAAGTTCAGTCTGAAATATCTCACATATGCCAATGTAGTTCCAAACACTTGACATGGAATCACTGTGATTACACAACACAAATTGTTCATAAGACCTGCATTTCTCTCTATGAGTCAGTGTTTATATTAGTAAGAGATTGGAACATGGCAGTTTGTGGTTATTGCTCCACTATTCATAGACCTTCTGAGGTTTGCTGCTATTTAACTCTACATTGACATTTAGGTCTCTGAATACAGGCGTCATGGTCTGTGTGTGGGAAGTTTAAGCCTACAGCACTATATTTATTACCCTGATGCCAATTACTTACCCAGTGGTCTTCTCATGGCTCCTCTGCATGCTTTATTAGTCATGTTTTTTTTGCCTCCACACCACATCCTAATGTAATTCACACAGAGTTGTGCTTCAGTCTTTGAGTTTCTATTGGTGTAGTTTGAGATAATAAGCATAGTGCCTAAGTTTCCATAGCAACTCCACATGATCCAAACGGTAACTGCTTGATCAGGGATTGATGCCATGAGCAGACAGGCATTAATCTTAGACACGAGGGCATGAAAATATACTGTGCCCACCGGGCTGTCATGTAAACATATCATTTGTCATGTTGCTTGATATCTTAGACAAAAATGTCTCACCTGACAGTCAAGTCCTGTTGCCATAGAAATATCAGTATTGTCACCTTGAAGGATTTATGTAATATTGCAGAAAGGTCAGCGTGCCCTCAGTTTTGACGTTAAACTCTGTTGTTCTGAAGCTGATTGGCTGATGGGCTAGACATACGCATGCACTGCATCAAACAGAATATAAAGAATGCACATCCATAAATCATGTTCGTGTGCCACAAAGAGCTTTAAATGAGGCTAGAAATAGAGTATCTTAATAATAACTCCCAGGAAATTTAATGAAAGAAGGTTTCAGCATGATTATGTTCCTGATGAAGATGTCTGTTTGATACTGAAATGTTACATCTGTTGAGAGATATGCAACAAATACAGAGCATTCTTTGGATTTTTATGTCTGCAGTCACTCCTAAAGCTCAGAATTATTGATTTATCCTCAAGTTATGTCTCACACTTTGAGCAGTAAATTACACATTTCAGCCTTGAGCACTCCATCTAGACACAGACATCTTGATATAACACAGAAGACAACACAACACTCCAATCCTATTTCTTGAGAATGTAAGGTACATGTTTTCTTGTTTTTTTTAATTTTTGTTAAATACATTATTTTTTGTGTTCAAATCCCACAGCTGATCCAAACACATTATTTCGCTCCAACTCACTTGCTTCCAAAGCCATGGAACAGTTCATGAAGGTATGTTTGCATAAGCAGTGATCCATTTAAAAAAAAAATATATACTAAATGATTTTTCTATAAAATATGTAAATTTTTAATATGCATTTTTACCTTCATCATTCAAAATGCTGTTCCTACTGATTTTCCACAGACATTGTTACGTGTATAGTCTTTGTCTGTACCAAAATGCATAATTTTTTTTCTGGTCAGGCTGTTGGCATGCTGTATCTGCATGAGGTTCTAAAGCCAATCATTAACCGTATCTTTGATGAGAAGAAATATATTGAACTGGATCCATGCAAGATCGACTTGAACCGCACAAGGTATAATATATATGTGTATTAATGTGTATTTGAAACTCTAAGTAATCATGTTTAGTTTTCACAGGTGTTTCCTTTGTGTCCAAGATTAAAACAGGGAATTTGCTGATGTAGACTCATGTGTGTACTTTACAATCTCTGTGTTAAAATGGACAAGTGGGAAGCTGCCACAGGAGACAGATCACTTCCTTTACACTTTGCCCCTGAGATGAAGATATCAGTGGAAGAAAAAAAAAAAAGAAGAATGCAAAAAGGGGGAAGGCTGTTGCTTGGCAACTGCTATGAACCCCCTGAGATGTCTATCTCTGACATGGAGGGAGATCCAGGATCTAAGTCGACAGTGGATCTGCTTGGTCTTATCTTATTTGTTGTCTCCACTCTCTATCTATCTTCTTTAACAGCCTAAATCCAATACTCACTATCTGGCCTTATGTCTAATCTCTGAAATTGTATGTTCTTATATGTAATGACATTATCAGGAGAAGAGGGATAATTGGTTGTATTACAAAAGCAACCTATAAATGAAAGTGTACACTGTGAGTATAATCACTTTGCTATAGGGCTGTTCACTTATGTCAAATGACTGTTTCTTCCTCTGTTTCCAAAGGCGAATTTCATTTAAAGGTGCTGTGTCAGAAGCAGAGGTGCGGGACAGCAGTGTGGAGATGCTGCAGCTCTATTTAACCAGCATCACTGAATCAATTGTGGGCTCAGTCGATCAGTGTCCACCAGTCATGAGAGTGGCCTTCAAACAGCTGCATAAGAGGGTAGAGGAGCAATTCGCTGAACCTGAGAACGAGGTCAGTTTGGATCAAAGCATACTGAAAACAAATTAAAGCCAGCCCTGCAGTGTGCATTAGCTACAGTATATTGATTTCACATCATCCTTACATGGTATATGTCCATCCACAGCTCTTGCACTAAAAGGAAATCCTCAGGCTCATTGATATTTCTGTCAAAAAAAATCTCATTTCTTTCAGGATGTGAAGTATCTGGCTATTAGTGGATTTTTTTTCCTGCGCTTTTTTGCGCCTGCAATCCTCACACCCAAACTGTTCCAGCTGAGGGATCAGCATGCTGATACACGTACGAGCAGAACACTGTTACTACTGGCCAAGGTATCATTCAAAACACACATCTACAAACAAACACAGCAATGAATAATTTATTCATGCCGAGACATCACACTTGAGTGCAGAAAAAAAAACAAACAGTTTATATGTGCTTGCACGGCAGCTGATGTGTGTTTACTGGGAGGAAATTTAATATGAAGGTGGGAATAGAAGCATATGAATCAAGAATATAATGTTATATGCCTGTATTGGCAGTGTTAAGAATAAGACAGACTGTTAGATGGTTAGAATATGCAGGCATTTTAACAGAGCTCTTAGGTTCATATTGAAATATTAATCAAAAATGTTTAAATATTTTCAGCAATTACACTATTATTCAGGGGTTTTCAGCATCATTGTAAGCTGAAAACACCTTCAGTGAGCTCAAGACTTGATTAGATTAACCTGAAAGCATCTCACAGCCTATAGCACCACAGCTCAGGTGTAATTCCACCTTTCAATGATGTGAAGTCACAATCATTTTTGATTCATATCGATGTTTTGCATCCTCAGTTTTCTACATTACTACAAATGCCTACCTTTTCATCAGTTAATACAAGCAGTGCTTAGAGAATGTGTTGAGAAATTTGATTCCATTAGTCAGATAATGTAAACAATGACATCTCTTCAATAGCAGTATTAGAATGATGAGTCTCAGAACATGAAGATTACAAAACAAAGCATAGAAGTTCATTGTAGGTTGAGATGTGAACATTCTCTGGCCTCATGATGCAATTTCAATGGTATGATGCATCTTTGACTTTATACATTTCCACTCCCCTAAACATTATGTTTTGCAGAAAAATCTTATTTTAACAGGAATGGAGTCTAGTTTTAAAATGCAGATGCCATGAACAGCCATTTCCTTGTGACTCTTAGGAAAGTTGCCTTGCGGGTTGTAACTAAAAACAGCCTTTGAATGACAGAGCCCCTGATTGTCTCTAAAATAAACGCACCCCTGAAAGCGTGCACATTAAAAAAAGGGGCGTCATGGTCACATTAAAAAAGTGAAACCTCACTCCAGTATGTGTGGCGTCTGTGGTTGCTGTCCATGGTGCTGAAGTGCTGTTGCCATGGGTCCTTCTACAGAGAAAGGGAACATGCTATTTTTACCTCTGTGTGTGCTGCAACCAGACTGTGGTTCAAAGCAGAGCATCAGAGAGGGTGTAGAGAGGGACTTCCTCCTCACCCTAAGCCAGGTGTGGGCTGGACAAAGGGCCTCACAGCATGCTTGGCCTCAGGAACCCTTTTGATCTAAGACTTTGAGTTACGCAGTCACTCACACTCAGTTACAGTCAGATTAGGAAATGTACAAGAAGCTGGAAGAAAATGTATGCTCTGAAAAGTGAATATTCAGTAAAATTTTGTTGCGTCTTTATCATTGCCAGGCTTTACAAAGCGTTGGGAACTTGGGCCTTCAGCTTGGTCATGGAAAGGAGCAATGGATGGCGCCTCTTCATCCCATCATCCTTCGTAGTGTGGCCTCTGTTAAAGACTTTCTGGACAAGTTGATCGACATAGACCATGACATTGGTAATGCTGATCACACTGAACACATCACTAAACTGGTAATGAAGAGGAAAGTTCAGAGATCATGCTGCCGAGCTCATCAGCCGAAGGCCAGGTGGTAGAGTAGCAGCTGATATCAGGATTAAGTGAAACAATGCTATAGCCCTGTAGTGAAATATTCATAACAACCTAGAAGCTTTGAAAAGAGATGACATGGTTAACGAACTGGCAGGGAGTTGGAATGAAAAGCCACATGTGATTGTCCACGCCACAGTGGTTAGCCAATGTGTCTTGGCTGCTTTCTCACCATCATGTCTCAGTAAGGCTGTTGTTGTGAAACACCTTCCCCCTTTGACATATCATGTTTCAGTCTCCTTCTGCCATCACACCCACTGTTTTCTCTGAAAGGCCAGTTTGACATTTAATGCTCTTCAGGTGGATTTGTTGGACAGAAGTCGACGTTGTTATGCCTCTTTGAAGCTGTCCTTCACATGGGCATGGAAAGCGGTTTAGATGCCATTAATAATTAAATCCAAAAAAATAAAGAAATATCATATGAACTAAACATGCTTTATATTATCTTTGTTTATTGCTATAGCACCACCTTGTGTCTGCACAGATAGACATTTCATGTATATGAATAGTGTTTGTTTTGATCCTGTTTTGAAACCCTCCCCCTTTTTCCTCTGCAGCTACTGAGGCACCTCAGAGGGCTGTTTTCATGCCATCAGTCACAGTTAAAGAAGGATACCTCCACAAACATAAGGCAGAGGGGCCCCAACTGCTATCCAGGTTTGCCTTCAAGAAACGCTACTTCTGGTTGACGAGTGAGACGCTGTCGTATGCTAAAAGCCCTGACTGGCAGGTTAGTACTAAGGAGGCAGCTGCCTTGTATTCCCACATCAGTATCAGTAGAAGAATCCCTGCAGATTCTAAGTTTATATATCCTTCAGTCACACACTGTCACAGCTATTGGGATTCTTTTTAATATGTCTGACAGATAAATACTTTTTTTTATTAATTTTTTTTATGTCAGAAATAAACTTTGAATCAAGGTCATGCCATTCATTATTAGAAGTTGATATGCTGTCTGATGATGAATTAATCACTGGGTCTGTCCTTTGAAGGTCATTTATCAAACTGGCTCATAAAAGAGGGAACATTTTACTCATCCCCAGCTTGCTTAATGCATTTGTGTGTAGTTGTGATCTCCTTGTGAGGACATCATTAGTGTTATTAGTATTTGGTGCCTAACCTTGTGATAAGGATCATTCACCAGCCGAAGACTGAGACACACAGAGGGGACAGGCTCTCTCTAGCTCAGTAAAAAGCTCCCTCTTTGAGCCAGTCTCTGCTTTGTGTGACTGGAATAAAGGCGAGGGTTAATTGAAGGCTCTGGATATTCATGCTAACATTGCAAATCAGATTTCACACAATGTCTTGGCCCCTTTCCTCCATGTTGGAACACTCCAGCCTCAGTGAGCCAAGCTCCCAATGGAAGTGGCTGATTTACACTTTAAAGTGGCCTTCTCTGCCATGCTGATCTCATTACATCTTCCTCTTTGTTTCACTCTGTCTTATATCCTAATGCATACAAAATATTTGAGTTCAAGCCACTGCTTCATTGATTAGCTGCATGACCATATGTCATGATTATTTAAGTCAGATGTATGATCCATCATAACCAGACTGTGTACACTTCTCTTAATTGGTGTTGTGATGTGTGGTTGAATTGTTGCAGGTGCGCTCCTCAACTCCGGTTCAGTGCGTGTGTGCAGTGGAGAGGGTGGATGAAAATGCCTTTCAGCAGCAAAATGTAATGCAGGTCATCACCCAGGACAACGACGGGCAGCTGCACACCATGTACATCCAGTGCAAGGTGCATTGGTACTGACACCAGCCAGTCACAACACAACTGTTGACCTTTCTTTATTTTTTCTATAAAAAGCTTTTGGAGCTTATGGAATATTATTGCTTCTGTTTCAACTATTTCATCCAAAGTTCACTGATAAATATACATTCAATATCACACCAGATTTTGTTGATATTTTTCTAATAGTAATATAAATAGTGTTTCTTCACTGTTGAATTATCTGCTTTAATTTGTTTTCTTTTTCATGATGTACTTGTCTGTAGAATGTGAATGAGCTCAACCAGTGGCTGTCTGCGATCAGAAAAGTCAGCATCTACAATGAGCGCATGCTGCCCTCTTTCCACCCAGGGGCTCATCGCAGCGGCAAGTGGACCTGCTGCCTGCAGACAGACCGTGCTGGTAATCCTTCTTAAATTACTCCTGAATCTGCAAATCCTTTTACAAGGATTTGGAATGACATTGATATGTTTAACCTTTCTTTTCTTTCTTTTTTTTAACCATGCTCTGGCATATTTGAACCATAAGTTTGTTAGTGTTACAGAATGTGCCAAATTTTACTCACAAAGGCCTCAGAATTATCATCGTTATTCTAACAGAATCATCCACTTCTGGTCGACTAACTTGTAGCTACCTTCAAACAGTGACCCCACAATTTCCAGCAGATACATTTGTATTGCCTGCGTGGAAAATGAGAGCTAAGAATCATAATCTGAGTTTTTCCTGACCAATTACAGTTTGTCATTGTATTAGAGTGAGTATAACTCCTTGTGTAAGGTGTACACAAAGATAATTACAGACCCTTTCAATACCAGTGATGATGCTATATTGTTTATGTGGCACATGTTTAGCCCTGGATAACACTAATTGTCAGTATTGTGGTAAAGGATTAGCTCATATTATGTGAAACGGCATCAGGCTCAGGTAGGGTACGTGACTGTCAAATAAAAGGCTGGTTCTCAGTTACAGGGTGTAGTCGAACCCACTCTGCTGTGACTCTGGGTGACTGGAGTGACCCACTGGATCCTGATGTGGAGACTCAGACTATATACAAGCAGCTTCTCCAGGGCCGAGACAAACTCAGGTTAGTGGAGAAAATAACACTCAAATTATATTCTGTGCAATTCACATATTGGGCACTAGAGGTCTATGTTGCAGCAGTGGGAGGCACTGATGTGGTGGTGTTACTGCTGATATAATACTACTGTCACTTCATGAGAAGACAAAATAGCTTTGAGAAGACAGTCAACAATAATGTGATTCATGTTCCTTATTGATACTTCAGGAAAAAGTATTTAGAGATGCCAGACACTGATCAGACACCCAGCAATAAAGAGAAGACGATAAACTCTGACATTCATCCAGGTAAGGCTCCAGCTATTACATGTTAAAGCACAAATATTCAACCATAGTTATGTCTGTGAAAGCCCTGTGTTACAACTTTGATTAAAGATGCAATGAGTCTCTTTGCAATAGAGCTCAGCAAGAGAATCACATTTTCATCATTGTTGAGATATAAATGTGTGGGGCAAGTGACACAATAGACAAAAGACACAAAAGACACACAAAGGCAAAAGACACAAATGTGTCTCAGATTTTAGTGAGTGTGACTGTTTATTACATCCAAACACCACACAGAAACAACAGCAACCAAAGATTATTTTTCCAAAAAGATGTTGAAAATACTTTAAGATTATATAATTATAGAAGTTGCTTTCCAGATAGTTCTTATATTTCAAGCAATTTGTTTTGCTAGTAGTATTTTTAAAGGAGAGTGTGTGACATTGAGCTTTAATTTCTTTGTATTATGCCCAATTAATTAATTGAGTATTCATGTGAAATTGTCTTATAAAGCATATTCAAAATCAAATAATTTCTTTATTCAGTCAGTATAGGCACTAACATTGGAGCCAATATTTGTTTGATCCTTCGAGTCTCAACAGGCATCAGCAACCAAAAGCACATACTGATCTAAAATGTTTAATAAGCCTTTAACCACCAATTCTATCAATACATTTAAATAATTCAAAACAAGTGGAGTTTGCCAGCTTTTGACCCATTTGGATGTTCAGAGGCTCCATAGTGAACATGGAAACACCGATTCTCCAGTAAAAACTCATGTAACCCATGTAACACTTGCTTTTACATTCATTTCATGATGTTTTGCTGAAAAAGTAACTTTGTCCAGTTTTCTCTGGTTTGATATAATGACCTGAATATATTCTGAGCTTTTATGTCTACATGATCATAAAAATAAATGTTGGAATTAATCATGTGGCTATAATAAATGGTGATAAGTGATAAGTTAAATGAGAAAAAAATAATTGAAAGTCACCACAAAAATAGTTCTAGGTCACTTTAATACAAAACTAAGCAATGTTATAACACATCTCAGAATTGTTTCTCATGCAGTGTCTTCATGCATCATTTCTCTGTGTTATAGATGGTGCAGAGAGCAATGTTCACCTCCTGAAGACGGGTCAAAGTGTTGCAGCACGAGTGTTGGCAGTGATTGAAGACCTGGAAAAGGCTCACATCACTTTCCAACGCAGAGAAAAGGAGGACACCACCTGTGTCATTCTGAATCCCTAGACTAAAGTTGGATCCGCACTGATGCCAGAGGGAGGTCCTGTGTCCTGTACTAACACGAGTGAGCATCAGATATTCATTCGATTGCCGGGGAAGAAAAGTGGCCACAGGGGGCAACCTCTTCCAGCCTTTTAGAGCGTTTTTCTCTGTGTGAGTGTGGAGAATTGTGTCACTTTGAATCTTTTGTATTCTCTGAGTGCCACCAACTGCAGCGGTGTTGGGAAGAGATTATTCTACTTGATGATAAAGGGGGCAGAGGGACTTTGAAACATGATCTGACTTGATATTTTTTATGTAGATAAGAAGCAATCTGTTGCATGGCCTGCATCCACTTGTTGTGAAATGTGAAAAAAAAGTTTTTATATTTTGACATACTGTAAAAGGACCTTGATCCAATGTTTTTATGCAAAAAAGCTTGTTGTAGTGTAATGTACAGTACCCGAATGTAAGGTGTCTTTTAAATATTGCTTTTTACTAACATTTTGTATCAATAAAGCAAGTAGTTTCTGGCCGCAATGTAGCAGTAATATTGTCGACAATACCACTGCTCTATGAACCGCCACAGTAAAACATTGCCTGTTCAGTGAGCAAAGTGAATAATATTTTAACAGTGAGTGAACAGGATGTTGCTTTGGGCCCTTTATACAAAACAATGTGCTTTTGTTTGGTGCTGTTGCCAGTGCACTTCAGTTTAAGTGTTTGATTCTGTCCTGCTTATTCAAAATGATTGGGTTTTTGTTGTTTTTTTTTTTTTTTGCCGTCTATGATACATTATTTAAGACATTCCAACTATATGGGTAATATTTACCTGTTAAATTCATACATTTAAAAAAATCAATTTGTAGCTGAAGCTTCAATTGTAATACATTTTGTTAAGATTTTGATGCCACTGTATTTGGCAGCATAACTGAAATGCCAATTGTTTTTTTTTTCTAATGGAAAAACAAACAAACCCAAAAACAATAATATTGAAGCTTTCAAGTGAAATTTGCTTTTTTTGCAAGACACTTGAACTGTACATGGGAGTGTTATAAAGCCATTTCTCATAGAGCGAGTAGTGTTCAATGTCTTTTGTCTTAAGCAGAGAAGGTCAGTGACTGTAATGGAGATCAGATCTGTGATCTCAGATAGCCTCAGCAGGCCACCCAGCCTCTGAACATTACATTTTGTTCTGGTACAGCTACTGTATTGTATTTTTAACTTTTACGGGAAAATCTGTAGAATACTTGTGTAATTCTTCCTGCTTTAGGGTAAAAATTATAGCATACCTGCCAGACATGACAATCAAGTGTACACTGACACTGCTCTTTAGTCCTATGGTTTTCTGACGATTGTTAAAACTGGCTAAAATAATCTGTTGTATTAATGTTTCCTAAAGATGGACTTTTATGGGGAAAAAAGTAAACACTTCCTGTACTTTATTTTGCAAGTACACATATGGTTTGTTCCAAGTGAATTGTTACTGTGAACTAAAACAAATGTATTGTTCAGTAAACTTTTCATTCACCTACAAATTGAGTGTGGGTCCCTTTAAGTTAACATGCATCATTCAGCTGAAGCATGTTGATGTTTGTTTAATGCCATTTGACTATTTTTTTGTTGCTTAGTTTGATGATCAACAGTCTGACTCAGCGCAAAATGACATTCATTCATTGATTCATTAAATTAGAGGAAATTATATTACAGATCCCAGAGCACCTTTACAGTGACATGGTTTCCACGTCACCCCTCCAAATTAATAATTTAATCAAACAACCATCATCACAGATGTTACAGTCCAACAGGACTCCAAATTTGATGTCAAATTGTGCTGCACAAACAATGTTTTCAGCCGTTCCTCCTCCCAGCCTTATTTAAATGCTAATGAGATCAGACCTACTGTACCTGCAGTGATGCAGCAGCCACTGCTGACTCGCTCATTAGGCATGAGAGGTGAGCGATGTGAGGAGGCAGGGCCCAGGGTTTAGGCACCATGACTAAGTTCAGGCTGACCTCTGAGCTGCTGTGTTTGTTGAACAGGAAGCTGATTTGCTCCAGGCATTTGGAGAGTGGTCTGGCTTAGTATTTACCAACCCTCAGCTCTTCAACACACATCCCAAATACAGTGGCCAGTGACAGTAAAATGAACGTAAAGCAAATTTACTGCCAGAGAGGACTGTTTCTGCTGCACTCCACAGCTCTAGTAGACCTCTTTTATATCCATATAATGAGGTGCAGAGCTCAGAGCAGCTCGGGGAAAAGGAAATGGAGGAGCTAAATGGGGGAGGGCATAAAAACAAGGAAGAGACAAGGTGACAAAAGGTCAAACAAATTACCCCTGATGAGGGCACATTTATTTTCCACAAGAAACACACAAACATGCAACAAGGTCATCACAATTCAATAAAGACTGATTAGATTAAGAAGCCCTTTATAGTTTAATCAATGTCTCTATATCTTGCTTTTAGTTGATCTTAGATTCTCTTGGTGAACCATTTTAAATAGCAATATGTAGACACTGCTTAGGAGAAATAAACCTCAAAGTCATGATTTGAAAATGTCAATTAAAATGGGCACTTAAAATGCAAAACAACCCTATGTTTTACATGTGTTAAAAGACTGAGGAGAGCAGCAAAACGCTGTCTCATCCTGATCTGTGGAAATGAAACCCTCTAACTAACCGGAGTAAGATGCAGACCACAGTGCTAAATCACCAGAAGACCTGGGTGATATTTCTAATGAAGCTATGATGTTTTCATACACAAAAGCTATTATTCAATGTCAATAAACTTGCTCACAGTTTGGTTAACATGCACCTCTAGGAGAACATTACTGTATCTTTAAAGGACATGAACCTAAATTCTGTGCACTATAGCCACACTCAGCACACATCCACACGCGTTCTCACGGGTACAAACATACCGTATATCCACACCAAATGTTAAGGTAGCATTAAGAGCAAGAAGTACAGTTTGCGGTGGACATTGAGAGAATACATCTGTATATACTTCATATGTCAGGACAAATGATTTCTCCTCTTATCTCACTTCTAATGAAATAGAAAATAGTATGGAACAAATATTGATAAGAGTAAAACAGCAAAGTTATGTAATAGTTCTGTTGACAATAATTCAAAAAAGACATCAAAAATATATGTTTTCTAATACATTGCATGTGGACATCCTCAGATCGAAACCCTTTTGTTTTAAAAACTTGGAGGTAGGCACCCCATAAAGAAAACATCCATTGTCATTTAAAACCAAAAATCAGCCTTGTTGCTACACATAAATCATGTTATATATCTCAAAATAGTAAATTGCATAAACACCGTCTCTCTTGCGTATTCAGACAAACATCAAATCATCATTCTATGTAGTTCTGTACACACCTGATAAGTCTAAAGGGCCTGCATCGCTCATATATAAGACTGACACGTGAAAAAGGAAATGTCAAAGAAGCAGAAGAAGACATCACTCAACATGGAAAAATTTCCCTGATAGATTGGAGGCATTCTGTCTTGCGATTCCATTTTATTAAGGGTGTCAAAAAGTAGCGAAGGGGAAAACTTGAAATGGGCCAGTGACTGCTTTCAACACCTGGGTCAAAACCACACTTCAAAGTTCACAGTCAGAACTTGCAAGTGTTGTTTTGGTTAAGTATCCTATCGAGGTACCATAAAGTTGGCAAAAAAAAAAAAAAGAAAAAGAAAAATTGTTTGAATATATCAATTATGATCCTTGCTCCTTTTTAACCCAGGCGTGCTGTTTTCACCTTCACTCTGCAAAACATTGCTTACTGTGTCCAGTAGAAAAGGAGAAATGGCCCATTTGGAGGAACAGCCATCGTCATGCTGCTAAAGCTCCCCCACCAATAATAAAGACACATTTACTGTATTTATTGGAGACCCACAGGGGATCAACTACACAGAGTCTACATTAAGGTAACGACAGCAGCATACGCTAAGACTACTTGTATATAAGACGTCCATAACATGTCATACATATTTCAACAGTCCCTGACCCTGACAAATGTATCTTTGCCAGATTTTATGTATTCATGTTAATATGTGCCAGTATATAGATATCTGGGCCAGTCGGTATCTTTATATTTTTTAAT
>JAPTYR010000031.1:23137400-23149103 GCA_029814505.1 Siphamia roseigaster | reverse complement strand
TCCGTGACCCACACACACACCCAGGCCAGTTGACTTGTAGATAAGTTCAATCCTGTAAATGAAACAAAAAGGAGTAGAAATTGCCCATTTAATAGTTATATCTCTCTCTGATTTTATTTTAATGTTGATGTGTTTGTCTCTAATTATGTATATCTTTTTGATGTTAGTATTATTATTTGAGGGCAGCAGTCCACCAAAGTTAATAATAAACCTAACATGAGCAAAACATAGACTTCTCTGACATGTTCAAATATTCATGAAATGGTCCTCTCCTCTTTTGACACCTACTTTTGTTCTAAGAGGAATGCCATCAACTCTGGTCTTTGTCTCCAGTGACACATTTATTCAGACCTCATCTTGGTCCAGGAATTCAGCAGCTGCTGTGTTAGTACAATGCGGCAAGCGGGAGTCAAAGGTGTAGTAGTAGTGAGTAGTGAATAACTGTGCTACTCACGTGGTGCTCCTGTAAACATGATGGAGAAGAGGTTGACACCCATAGTGATGGCGTAGAAGATAGGAAGAGCTCTGAGGCCATTGGGTACAGGATCAGCCTGGAGAGATAATTGTGTGAGAACTCAGCGGAATAGTGTCAAACTACTCTCATTAAGCATTTATCCTGGTTAAGAAATCACTTACCTTATTCAGAATAAATTTGCGTACAAAATAGAAGAGAATCCCTGACATGATGCCTGACAGCACAGGTGACAGGAACCAGGATGCCACTTGGAGACAGAAAAAGATATTTGGAATAATATTAAAGTTCCCTTCCATTCAGAACATGCAGAGTGGCTTGTGAGGGGATGGAGGATGTTTTAATATTCATCACTTTAAGTGGCAGAGTTTTTATATTGTAATGGCAGAAACATTTTTGGGATAGGTGGGATAAAGCATGACACTTTAACAAGGTTATCATTGCTTGGGTACTTTAAATAGATTCAACGGGAAAAGACATTTCGGAAGACTAAAAGTTAAACTATGAAACCTAACATTATTTACATATAGGTCATTCTTTTTAGCAATGATGAAGAAGGCATGCAACAAGCTTATGAATGGGGAGTTATTTAAGTCCTTTTTGTTATGCAAATCCAACCTATACAGACACTTGTTTATTCTGAACCACCACCTATTTACTGGGCATGTGCTGTTAAAAATCTGAGATTTGTACACAGTCCTGGCTCTGTAAACAAAAGCCATTGCACCAGTCCACACTACACTATTCCAGGCTGGAATACATCCCATTCCAGCAGCAGAGGACATTCATGCTTGTGCACGGGATAAAGGAATTTGGACTTGGGGGAGGAGTTTCTAAAACAGCATGAGGTAATGAGTGTGTTTGTTTGGACTGAACTTGAATATTGGCCTTTCTCTTATTCTAACCATTTCCCCCCATATACTATTGTTCAAAGCAAAATATTTTTATCACGTCTTACAGCACACCTGGAAGAGATGTTTAATTGACTATAATTTTAGTTGAGGTTAAAAGATTGCCATTTGTTTGTAAGACCCGTATATTCACCAATGCGGAGCAGCTCCATCCATCTGACCCCTTGGTGACCTCTGGCTACCATGGAGAAGCCGATTGTGGCTCCAACAATGCAGTGAGTTCCAGAAATGGGGAGCTTCAGGAATGATGCAACCAGCTGCCATACAGCAGAGCCTGTGGTTCACAAACATGACCATGAATTCACCAAATACCTTCCAGGGAAAACTTATATGTCATATGCATCAATACTTACCACACATTGCACTTATCGACCCTGCCATTAGGACGTGCTCAGATCCATTGTACATTCGGACGTCAATGATGCCCTGTCGGATGGTCTCGCTGACTTTGGCACCCAGCAGCACTGAGCCCAGGGTCTCAAATATGGTGGCCAGGATGCAGGCCTGCCGCAAAGTGACCACACCGGAGCCCACTGCCGTGCCAAAGGAGTTGGCCACATCGTTTGCCCCAACAGAGAACGCCAGGATGAAGGCAATGATGAAGCCTATTATTAACAGCCACATGTATCCTGACATGTCAGACTGAGAGGCCAGAACAACTGTAGTGGCTGTGGCAAGTGTTGCTATTGTAGTTGAATCCATCATTTGATATTTATTTATTATTTATTGTGTTTTTATCTTGGTATTTCTTTTGTTTTTGTTATGTTTTATTGCATTTATTTTACTGTGCAGAACTTTGGAAACTTTTGTATTTGTCTAAATTTGTGCTTTATAAATAAAACTGGAATGGATTGGATTTATTGAATACTTATTTAACTGAGCTAAATTCAGTGTTTGATAGTGACCTATGAGGTAATATGTGTTTATGTATAAAAAAAAAAGAAAGAAAGAAAAGAAAATGTGCCCGTTTAATCAATAAGAAAATCTTTATCCCCCTTTTAGTTTGGGTTTAAAAGTGCTTATGTTACAAAAATCTAAACTTATTGCTATCTGGGTATACTTGGTTTGTACGTAGGCTTCATCAAAAATTGACAGAATATAATGAGAGGAAATGCATCCATTGTGACGGTGAGCCACGAATAAGAACACTGTAAAACACACACACACAACAAATTAGTAGTTGGTAACACCAATTCAACAATGCACTGGTATTTATTGCTCTACAAGCTCAATTGTGTTACATATTACAAAGCTTAAAACTAGCTGACAAATAACAGTATCATGCATTGAATGTGATTTACAATACCACAGCAGAGGGAAGTGGTTGTGATAACGTGCTTTATAGCAGTAATAAGTCAAAATAGATGTGAGGCACATTAAAGTTTCTCTGTCCATATCTAGATAATGGCTCTTTGTCTCTATGAACTATTACGGCTCAGATACATTCAACTATGTTCACAACAAATACAGGAAGAAGCTCTCCATTTGCACTCATAAATAATTCAGTGTAAATGCTTTTAGAAACATTAAATTCTGAGAAGAATGTCTGCCACATTTTAAACATACTCATTTAGACAAATTCTTTGTTCAAACTTTGGTGCAATAACACAGTAGGTGTCTTTAATCTCCTGTGGTGTTTTAATAGGATTTTCTCAGATTTGGAAGCATAAATAGCCTGTCTACCAATCATTGTAGTATTTTTTTTATGTCTTTAAATGTGTTTGGAGCTCTTTCACTCAATACAGGTAGGCTACATACTGATTGTTACATAATTATTGTCTCTCAAATTCCAGTTAGCATAGTGAAATCACAAATAAAGCCACTTAAAACTTCAAAAAGTAACTGTAGAGCTGTAAATAATTGGCCTATTCAGTCAGTTTGGTCTAATACTGACTAGTGACGATCAGTATAGAAAATAAAGGTATGTTAATCTACTTATAGTCTTGCATAATTCAGAAATCTAGTGACCACAGAAGGATATTAAACAACTAGAAACATAAATAAAACTCAGAAAAATTTTTGTCTGTACTCACATGAGACCTCAGTTTTCCACTGTGTATTTGGCTGCAATGCTCTCTGCCTGCCCTCTTATGTGGAGTTAAAAAAAAAAAAAGAAAGAAAGAAAAAAAAAAAGGAAGGCTTCAGCAGGCTGTGACTATGCAAAGTCGAGGGTGAATTGTCAATTGTGTGCTGCCTGTAATGTTTGGAGCCTCTGGGTAGTGGAGTTTATATATTAGGCAGCTGGGTGAGTACACGCCTTTCACTTGGGTCATGGGACTGCAACTGCCAGCTAATGTTTAACTATTGTTTGTTGACAGGCAATGATAATTACAGCTATCTTTGATTATGTTACTTTGCTGTATATGAACAAAAAAAAAAATCCCCAAATGACACTTTAAAATGAAACAAAGATCTTCTGTCTATTTCTGTGTCACTAAATAAACATAAAATACTAACAATAGGCCTACTGCTGCTGGTACCAGTAATAGTAATCATCATAAAATTACTCTGAGATCTTAAAATGACCAATGTACTGAGTCACATGATCACAATAGCCTCCACTCTGGTGCCATCTACTGGCCATATTTGGGATTTTTGCTCCATAAAAAATAATAAGAACTCTTTCTCTGCATGTCAGTATATTTAAAGCTCATGTTTCCACCACAAAAATGCTTTCACTCCCTATTTTATAACAACAAAGTACACTCCAGGCGGTGAAATACCGCCACAGTGTGCACAGCTCACTAAGCAAGTTATTGTAACTAAGCAGAATGTGAAGTTTCAGACAGTGTTACTGATCAACTCATGATGCTTTACCAAGAAAATCCATGAACATCAGCAAAATGTATTCTTTTTGTGAAATGCTACAGTGGTTCCAATTCTGCTGATAAGTTCCTCTTCATTACTCATTGTTCAACGCTGGTTAAGTGAAACAGTTTATATGATAGGCCTGTGACTGAGGGAAATGCTCCCTGTGTGGAATATTTTGACCTCTCTTAAACATCTGACCAGTTTCAAGGGGAGTAAATCACAATTCCAGTCTTTGAAATGTTCCATGCTTATGTTAAATTGTGCTTCAGACTCAGCAAAAATGCAACGATGAGCAAATCTAGGGCCACATTAAGTAAGTTACATGCTTTAGCTACAGAATTTTATGGATTCTATGGATTCCACTGATAATTATTTCATAAAACAAGGAAATTGGTGACATTTTAAAGTTTGTGAGTGGTCTATCCATTAAGCTGGGGTTACTGTGTTGTACAGACAGCAACTACACACATAACAGAATCTAAGGTCAAAAACAATGAGGGTGACTCAGAATACTTTTTTTTACTATTTAGTTATCTATTTACTTCTTCTACTTATCTCAAAAGCAGCTTTCAGCTTTGTTACTTAAATAAAGATATTATAGAATTTCATAACAAATCATACACAGCTGCACAAAAGACACTGTCATTTCATGCAATCATCTTCTTAGCGATGTATTCTAATGATTTACAAAATGCTTCTAGATTTGTTGATAGAGATCTAACTTTTGAAAGATCAGACAAAGTGAAAGACATTTCCCAGAAGACTTGTCCAACTTTCTGTATTATGATGCACATTTAATTATAACTGTCATAGTGCAATCACGTTAAATGGTGTTTTCCGTTGTATTTGCGGCATTCAGAATAATTATCTGTTATTGTTACACCGAACTACAGCGTGCATTTGTTTTGCAGCAACATGAGAAATTTTTCATCACAACATTCTCATGGACTGTTTTATACTGAGAGGCTGAACACATTTTTCTTGTAACTCCTCTGATAGATCAAATGATGTGTAAACTCAGCAAAAAGGAAGAAATAGCTATTAAATGAGATATGTAATGTCAAACACTTGTGCGGAGTCACCTCTTGTGTACCTGTGTGGTGTGCTCTGCTGCTTTGTCCACAGGCCTGTGTTTTGACATGTTTGTGCTGTTCACCGTGCAACATGAGAGCATGGATCGTGACACTGGGTAAGGTTTACCTTCGGGCCTCTAGATGGCATTGGAGCCCCTGCTCAGGTTCCACTGGCTGAAGAACATGCTCAATGTGGAAATACCAGTTCCAGCATTTAATGAGGGGGAAAAAAATACAATTCAGCAGTTTGATCCAGTGTTTGTCCCTGTGCGTATGGACTTGTTGCTATATTTGTTTGATGTGAAGTGGATAGAGCCACTTTGTGATTACATCAATCCATCCAATTACATTATCCTACATAATTCATGGTTTCACATAGCAATTTCAACAAAAAAAAAGATCCTTGATGTACATTTTCACTCATCCTTGTAAGTGACATACACCTTTCCCTCAAAGAGATTTAACTTGTCAGGACATAAAAGTTGCCTCCCAGTACGTTAAAATTAAAACAAAGCCCAGCTCTGTAATTTTAAAGACAGAAGCTTTAGATTTTTTTTTTTAATGTTGCCTATCATATTTAAAGTTCAACATGATAGGGCATGTAAATAAGTAACTGAAGAGCACGGCTGGTTCTCATGCTCAGGCCTATATTAGCCCAACCCTTCCTTTCCCTCTTCCCTCCCTCCTATCCCTTGCCAAACAGGATCTGTAGGATCTTACAGTCATTTTCTCAGGAGACAGGAATGTCAGAGCACAAGGCCCAGTGCCTGCTACAACATGCACACAACATTCCCTCATTTACAGGAAAAAGTCCCATTCGTGTTGCTCATATGTCCATTAATTTCCACTCAGTGTGTGGCAACAGAAAATGCCATGTGTGCACCGGACGTGTAGCAGACACAGTCTGACGCACACCTGAGATTAGTTTGTCTGGTGCAACACCTTTTCCAGGTTTTAAAGACTGCACCGAATGAGATCATGACTTTAATGTTTCAAATGCTTTCATTAAAAAATTCCTAATTTTATAATGCTATGCCCCCAAATGTATTTGTTTGCGGGGTGACACCGCAAAAAAAAAAAATCAAATTAAATGACAGATACATAACAGTATTTTTGATTTGTTTATTTTTTCATTGTCTTTTCAAAGCTTTGTCATGTACAGCTTGCATGCATGATATACAGCAGATAGGCTGGTCATTTTGACTGTAAAGGACCCTAATGTATAAGAATATAAATATAATACAATAAAATTGTGCCATTCCAGCTGCAATAAACAAATAAAATGACACAACATCAAAGAAATGTAAAGGATTTTTTAAGTGGATTTCTTTTTCCTATCATCCCATGACAGCACAATCTGAGGAATCCACACACACCAACAAGCAGTACACAGAAACACAGCAAAAGGACATCCCATTTACTGCTACATTTGTCTGCATCAGTGTGTCTCAAATTTGGACAAACGGTGGTCCAGCACTCTCGTTACTTTTTAACTGCCCTCCCAACACTTTGCCTTTGCTTAACAAGCAGAGCTGCAGTAAAAAAGTTGAATGTGACAGTCATTTTCCTCTCCGGTCAGAGGTCATTTCTGCTTTAGTTGATGGACCAGCGGGTGGGGTTGGGTGATGAGTTGCTGGTGGGTTCTTTGAGAGACTGATTTGGGCTGTGGCTGTATGTAGGGGAGTGGGTAACGCTTGGACTGCTGGGAGGTGTCGAAGAGCAGGACGAAGACTTGGACTTAATCTGCAGCCACTTGTCTCCCAAGGCTTTGGCGAAGTGGTCATCCACAGACACGCTGATGGAAAGCTGCTGGGAGCGAGTGTTTTGATAATTAATTCCAAGGCTTCTCTGGAAATGTTCCTCCACAACATGATCGTAGTTGCATTTAGAAATCACTGCAATGAAAAAGAGAAATGACGTCAAACACACACCTTCATTCTAAACCACAGTGACTCAATAGAAGTGAGTGAATATCTACATTATGGCCTGTACGTGACAGTCTGGGAGCGTCTGTCTGGAGAATGAGCTACAGCAAAAAAAAAAGAAAAAAAAAAAAGTGTGAGACTGACCTGATGATGGAGTCTTGTGGTTCTCAGATCTGGAGGAGGGGTTTCTTACAGAGGAGATGCAAGTGATTACAGAGGGACGCATCTAATGAAGAGAATACAAAAATGACAAAAGGGTGATTGAAAGATAGAAAACACAAACAGGAGCTGTGACCTAAGTAAACTAAATCATCTGCCAAAAATGTTTAGTACTTTTTTTTATTATTACTGCTTGATTCTCAAGGCACACACCCTTATGTTGCAAGTCAACTGTGTACAAGGTTCAAATGAAAAAAACAAAATTATTTAGAGAGTGATTAAACTTGTTGGGTTTGCACATGAAAGTTAGATCACTCCCAATGGGATGGCATTAACAGGTCAAAAAGAGAGCAGTCTGTTTGGTCTTGTTGATGGCATGCTTCCCTCCATTGCTCACATTTTCTTCCTGAATCCGGCTGGATTGCATAGCTCAGACAAGCTTAGACATGTATCTCCTCTTAGAAGTAGAATACCTGCACATTAAGATTCACTGAGTGCAGATAGGAGATGTACCGCTGCTTAGCCTGGAGCTACACTAACCAAGACTACAAAGAGCAAATCAAGTACAACCACTTTTCCTGAGTGAAGACAGTGCAAATACTGTTAATCTCAATAATTTTGGGACATAAATCCCTCAGTTATTGTTTTTTTTTTTTTAATTACCTGGATTTGATTGGAAGTTGTGCTTTTGGGCTTTTCCTCTGTATTTTCAGGATCCTTTCTTGGTTTCTTGATGAGGGCAAGTGGTTCATCCATGACTGGGGTGTAGTACATATGACTGGGCAGGGGGCTGGTGGGACTGGGGGTGGGACTCCAGGTTGATGTGGGGCTCTGTGGGATGCTGAATACAGGTGGTGGTGCTGGTGCTGTTCTCTGGGCAGTTTTAGCCAAGCTTCTACTCAATACACGCTCCCGCCTGAAACAGTGACACAACAGAAAATGGCATATATTTTAAAATGTGACCATATGCAATCGTTTTTTGTTTGGTTGGTTTTTACTATCTATCTATCTATCTATCTATCTATCTATCTATCTATCTATCTATCTATCTATCTATCTATCTATCTATCTATCTGTCTGTCTGTCTGTCTATATTTACTATTTTACTATTTACTTTTATCATCATCATCATCATTATTATTATTACTATTATTATTATTATTATTATAGTAGTATTATTATATTATTATTATGAATACATTAAAAAACAGGCTGTACAAACCGTTCCTCAAGAGTTAACCCTCTCTCGTGGCTGCGTTTGCGTTTGACTGGATACACTGTTGGGGCTCTGGGCCGATCATTTGTAATATGTCTAAATCTGTCTTCACTTCTGAGATGGGGCTGACCTGAAAAACAAAGTGTAAATATTAAATACATTAGGTCTTTAAAAAAAAAAAAAAATCCATCTGATATCACTGCCATTTGCTATAATAAAGGTGAAGCTACAAGTACCATAAGTACAAAGGACATACAATCAAGAAATGACAGATTATGACAGTGACAGTGGTGGTTGGAGATCAGTAATGACTAACTGCTTGTTTTGATCCATGTCATCTACGCGCATGACTAATATTCGTGGGAAAAGTTTTTTTTTTTTTTTCTTTTTGCCACCGTTAATTGTAAACTGTTAAGCTGTAAAACTTGATTTACCTGATCAGTGAGTGTTACAACACTGCACAGCTGATTCAGTTTTAACGGTAAATATTGTTTTTCTGCACCTAATCTTGGCATTAGGCCCAAGCACAGAGATAAAAGGGAGTCATCAACGTATTCTGCATTGATGGAGTAAAACTGTCCTGATGGCCTTCAGTCTCTCAGGCTGCAAATATTTTGTAGAAGAGCCATGAAGATGAACATGCGCACAATTACACAAGTTGAAACACATCAATGAGACACTGATGATTTCACTGGTGTAATGAAATAGAATGATGAACAGTGCATTTAACATTGAAGTTACACTAAAAATCCACTTTCTTTTCTCATTGAAATGTAATGCATCTTGATTGACACTTGATTTACTCTTGGAGATTTTGTTTTTCTCTTGATGTAGATGTGAAAAACCTCACATATTCAAAGCCGTCATGCATACAGTCAAAACAGTAGCTTTATTAGAGAAATGTGAGTTTTTTTGGTGCATTGTTTTAAGAGTGCTCAGCTAGCACTTCAAAATTCACATTTAATATGACAGCGGGAGTCTTTCACAACCCCTCTGACTATATTCAAATAAAAACCACAGTACTTTAAAAGAAAACCCCCGTCATAACAACATCAACTACCTGACAGACTTGAAACAATTAACTGTTTTGCATTGTGAAGGGGAAAAAAAAATCCCCAAGTGCTCAGGGCTCACTATGCACACAATCCACATTTCCTAAAACACTCCAACACCTGTGTGCTAGTCCTTCACACAGGGTGCTATTGTGGAAGGGGAAGGGGGGGCAGGTATAACCACACCTATGCTGATTTTCTACTGCCTCGGGCATGGTTATTTCTTCCTTATTAACACAACGAATACACTGCCTGACCTTCTGATTTGTTTTTGATCAGATAAAGTTGTGATTCCATAGAAACACATCTTCAACTTAGGGTGAAAATACCACATACAGTGTACTTGCTTATTAATCTTTTTAGTCTTTTAAGTCAGAGTGTTAGTAAGAATTAAGAGAATGTAAAAATCTGGACTCAAATTCACTTTTCTTCTTCACCAGGAGCTTTTAAGTTCAGAAAGTTGTGAAATACTGTATGGCAATATTTCTTTTTCTAAAAATGACATAGTATCTGATAAATTCCACTTGATGAAATATTTTACATTGATATCATGTGTTAAACAATAGAAAAACAGACTAATAAAAAAATAATATGCTTTGATTTTGTGATGACAGTTTTTAAATGTGTGATTTAACACTTAAGGAATTTCAGACTTTCAATGATATTAGCAGTTCACAGCCATGTTAGTTAGCTACATCCTAGGTAATAAAATAGAAACAATATTCAAGCTTACCCTCTAAAATGTAGACTTTGAAGCCACTGCTCATCCGAGTAATATAGTGGAAATTTGCCACTGCCATGACTCCGTGCCTTAGTCTGAGTGGAGACAAAATACAGAGACACCTTGACTGCTGGAGCTTACAGGACACAATGAGCCTCAGTTATGGATTGTATTGGGAAGGTAATGATATGCTTGGTCTGAACTCAGCCAGGTAATGTATCAGGTGAGTACAGATAGGAGCTGTGACTTCCCTGTGACTCATTCCTGAAGTCAGATTGGTTGCTCTCCGGCCAATCATGAGCTCTCCCTTCACTCAGTGTTGTTATTGTCCTACAGGCGGAATGCGCTCACAGGTAGGCCTTTCGCAGAAGGTAGAAAGTAGTGTCGTGTACCACAGAATCCACAGTGATTAGAGCTATAGAGCTTTTGTTTATGTAACACTACCTTTGTGCAAGTCACAACAGAAGAAAATGCTTAATAATCATAATAATCACATTTTTGCACAACTTTTTAGATTCCTCCCTGTGGGAAGTGAAGTGTGCTCTTTGTTTCCCTCCTTGGACTCAACACCTGCCCCCCCCTACCCTTGCCTAATCTGAAATCTCACCAAACTGCATTTTTTCGAGTGCTTAGCCCACCGGAGCTCCAGTCATTCCACTGACCTGCCCATACACGCACACAGCTGCACTGTGAGCCTGCCTCGCCAGTAATCCAAAGGCTTTTGTTTATGGCCAGACAAAGACTCCTAAGTCCTGAAAATGCCATGAGAACAATCTAGCCTGAGCATACTGAGGAGTTTGGACACACAAACAATATCTGTGGAGGCCATTCACATACATGCTTTGTCACACAGGTATTGGTGAAAAAGCAATCGAGACTGTAACAGATATGTGAAGCAACGTGAAGTGACAAAAGTGATCCACAGTTTGTTTCAATGGAAATCCCACTGCTGGTCTGGAAAAGGGATGATGTGTCAGCTGCTGAAGAATCATACTTGTAATTAAAAAGCATGTTACACGTACAAAGAATATTTATAAAAAATGTTACGTTGAGTTCAATTTCAACTCAACACTGCCTCCCAAAGTCACACACTGCACATGCATGACTGTGGAACCTCATGTAACACAACAACATGTTTAAAAAGATAAAGAAGTATTTACTCAGTACAAAAATCTCAATTAACATGTTTGCTCATTCAATGAAAAAACAATACTAATTATGTGAGATGTAAATGCATGGAATATGTGAAGGAGGAACTGTGTTTTCTAGTACTTTATATACACATGCACGCACGCACGTACGCACACACACACACACACACACACACACACACACACACACACACACACACACACACACACAC
>JAPTYR010000031.1:23058599-23069878 GCA_029814505.1 Siphamia roseigaster | reverse complement strand
ATACACTTACCATATATACACACACAAATATACAGAGCACACATTTCCTCAGCCTATTATGTCTGGAATTATGGGCCACAAAGCTTTCTTTTCCTGAATGAATGCTGCAGGAGTATAAGGGGTGAAAAATAATAATAATAATAAAAAAAGATGAATATAAATATCAATACATACATCTATGTTTAATTATTTATCTGTTTCCACACAAAAAAACCATCCTGGGAAGAGGCCCCTCTGATCTAATCCATGAGCATAAATACAAAGAAATAAGTCATTAAATGCCTAACTGCATGTTGCTGATGTCGTCTATGGAAATATTTGTAATGTATATTCTAATTTTTCTGAATAAATTAGGCAGAGATGCATTTCCATGTAAATTTATTCAAGGCGAAAGGAAGAGGAGTGTGGGGGGTGCGGTAAGATCTGCCAGATTATGCATAATTGTAGTATTGTAGCCCTCATTTCTACATCTAGCTCCGTATTGCGTGGTCATTAAAATCTAAAATAATGGCAACCTCACAGCTTCTCTGTCCTAATTGCCCCTTCCATACAATTGCCTTCTCAAGACAATATGATGAAGTGTGCTGTAGGATGTGTTAATAAGATGGCATTTCTAACTGAGGAGGACAGTACTTTGGAGTTGTACTCCCCGTGTATACAAAGTACAGTGACTTCACTCACTCACTGTCTTTGCTATTTGTTCACCTTTTCACTGTGTGATGCCTTTGAGGATGAACACTCTGTAGTCCTGACATATCTGGAGGAAACTGGGATTTCAGCTTGTCTCTACTCATCTCAATACGTGGAGAAATCAAAGAGGGGAAAAAGGCTCATTAATAAAAAGGCATGTCTCTAATTCACTCAGTGGTTGGAAGGGAATTTTTAAATGAAATGTAACACATTACCTAATTGCGTGGCTGCATCTGGAGCACAGAATATATTTCAAAGGAAAATATGCATGCATTTCAAAAATAGTATCTCTCAATTGAGACCAGATACAAGTGAGAGGAAGGGAAGGATAGATCAATCTTTGTGATGATGTGTGAAAAGGGCAAGCTCCTCGCCCAGCATGTACTTTTCCTCATTACTTTCATTTGGCAACTGAGCATCTTCCACTTGATACAAAATAAACAGTGTATACAGTGGAAGGACGTCAGTGTCTGTGTCCACGGTGGAACCTGCAGGTCCTTATCTGTGCAGGTTTGTAAACACACACACTTCAGACTGAGAGCTTTAGCTACACTTCCCTGATAGAAGGTTATAATGATGTGTTTAAGTGTCCCCCCCAGTGGACATTCCGTCCACACTGAGACTTGGTGGACTCATCATCAGCAGTTTTTCTGGTCTGATCTGTTGGTGTCCCAGAGTAACACTCCTTACAGTTTAACCCTCCCAAACATCCTCTCAGCTCATTCTGTCTCTAATGCTTAGCCATGCTTCATCTCCACATCCTTAAAAGCAGAAATTAATGACAAGCACAAAGCTGCTCATTTATAATTGCTTCATTATACTGTTGTGTTCTCCTGACAATAATGGTGTTGCTGGTGTTTTTCTAATTATATGGCATTTTTTTTTGCTCGTTATCAAGGACTTCAGGTAATTGTGGAGAAAATAATGACTGCCTGCCTGCTTGCGTCCTCTGCCTCTCATGGATTGCACATCACAAACAGTCTCAGTGCAACCCAGAGCCTTATCAAGGAAGCTGTTGCCTTTTAAAACTAACTTCATTTACACCGCTAGTCATCAGTGGCCCAGTGGCTCAAGCATCTCTAATGAGCAACTTGTATTCAAGTGTTTAACTCAAGGATTATGACATATTACAATTAGCTGCTATTTTGTTGTATGAATCACAGAATTTTCCAGTAATTTTAATTTTATCTTATTTAAAACGCCTCTCTTTAAGACATAAAGTGACGTGGGCAGTTTGGAAGAAATGTGGTTTTTAAAAAATATAAACTATTTAAAAACACAAATATTATGAGGATTAAACAGCATGATTAAACCACATTCTGTGACCATATATTCCCATATGAGATGTCTCAAATATGATTTGCAAAGGTGATGATAACATCACTAATAATGCTGTCTGTGTAGTGTGATTTCATTCAACTGTGGGGAGATTAGTGATTTGCATTTAATACCCGGTGTGCTCTGCTGTTCCTTTTTCATGCAACATTGCCGGATATGGATGATGACATTATAATAATTAAAGAACATTATGGACAGAGGGCGCCTTGCTATTTGCTACCATGTGTAATGGCGGCCAACACTGTTATTTCTATTTGAAGAATGCATCCAAGTGTGAAATAATAATACTCCCTCCAGGAATACCATTTTCATATTTTATTCGTCAATATAAAAAGATGAAACTGAAAAACATAATAAAAATGAACTCTCACTCTTCATTTCCATCCTCCTTTTTTTTTTCTTTTTCTTCTTCTTTTTTTTTTTTTTTTTTTTTTTTAATTCTGCTGTTGCAGCATCCAGCACCATTGCTGTCTGAAAACCTCAGAGGCAGACTTAATTAGTTGCTAAGAGAAAGCTGCCAGTGGTGGGGAGCTAAGAGAGTGGGGCAGATTTTAGTTTGCTCTGAACTTTGCTAATTATCAGGTAGGATGTAATTTTCTCCATTCCCATGAGGCGCCCCACAGAGAGCTGTACCAACTAAAAGGAAAGAAACAAGGCTAAACCCTGAAAAAGTATGAAATATTGACTGCTCCAAACAAATCCTTTTGTTACTATTTCTCCTTCCTGATCACTAAGAGTTATTTTTTTTTTCTTGCCATTTCTGGAGGTGTGATTATAGTCTAATGCTGTGACACATTGCAAACACTACGTGAGAGGGTGTGGGAGAGAGCATTTGCACCAAGCAGTGATCATGGACAGGTGGAAACAGGATGTAGTATTGCTCAGAATGGGAAAGGCAAGCGCAAGGCGTATATCATTTATATCCTGCAATGTCTGAGCAGTGACAGGGACTGTGTTTAGCAGGTTCCTATCCCACATGCATCACATTATGATTCTGAAGTGCCTCAGACGAAAGAGGAGGTTGAATTGCCGTTGACCTGAGTGAGCTAAAATGACATAGATTCAGACAAATAGAGCACTGAGCTAAGCGGTAAAGCAAGATGGATGTCTAGTGGCAGCACATCTGCACATGCTCTCTCTCTCTCTTTCCCACTGTGTGCATTTGGTAACCTCAAACTTTTAAGATTTTCCCCAGACGCACCACATCTAAAGCTGTCTGAAGATACACTTAATAGGCATGCATCAAAGCAATTTAAAAGCTAAAAATTACGCAATTGCTTGAACATCCTTCAGAAACACATTGTTCTTATTGTTGCTCATAGTGTGGACTTTGTCCTCTAACTGCAGACAACTTGCCATTAAATTTCACCGCTACTCAGAGATTTCGCTCCGGCCTAAAATGTCAGCATGAAGTTTTCGGAGTAGCTTTTACAAGCTCCCAGTTTAAATCTTGGCAGGCTCTTCTATGTGTGAGTGTATCACCATGGTTGCAGCGTCTAATATGCACGCCCCAGTGCATTGAGAAAAGAGAGTACTTCTTCCTCACTTGGTTTAATTGTCCCTCAGAGACCTGTGGAATTGGAATCTAAGTGGAATACCAGTCTCTTTCTCCAGCCTCACCCCGACACTCCCACCCCCACACCCTCTTTCCCTTCCTCTCTACAGGGTAGGAGCAGGCGTTCGGAGACTCTTGATTTGGCCCTGTCCTTATTTCATCACAGGCATCTTCTCAGCGTGTTCCTCTCCGTGGGGCTTCAGCGCCACAGCGTTAGGCTTTATTAACCCCCTAAGCAAGAAGTACCTAAGGGAGGTCAGACACTGGTCGTTAAAAATCTATTGTGACTTGTCTGAAAAATGAATAAATGAGCACATTATTCCCCTCCGTTCCACAGCCCTGGTGAACTGTTTGTCTAATCAAGTGCGGGAGCGGGCAAAGTCAACCAGGGTTGACATGCACATTTTATTTAAGTTTTTGTCTGTCAGAGGAGTTTAAATGTGTAATGAACAAAGGAGTGGTGATTTGAAATATAATCCCATTACACTGATGAAATTACAAAGACGGCGAGAGTTCACAAATCATGCTCATTGTTTTCTATCATGAGCGATGCCCCTGTTGAGGTTGTGGCGAGAGTAGGAAGGGCAGACCATGAATGAATAGTGACAGCACTGTAAGGGGATTGGGAATGCAGCACGGCCCGGCCTCAGTGCACTTCCCTGTACTGGGAAGTGCTTTGTTTGCTAAAGGGCTTTGTTGTGGCTTCTGCTGCAGCTTGGTCAGAGTAGAGATGGGCATGTGCAGAAAATAATAATAATAATAATAATAATAATAATAATAATAATAATAATAATAATAATGATTTTTTTTTAATTGAAAAAAAAATTGATTCTTCTGCTAGTCCTGCTGACAAATAAAGTGAAATCACTTGATGTAATGTGCCACAGATTTGTTTCTGTCTGTATTAATCCTCTCCACCAGCTAATGTGAGTACTGAAGTATGGACAACATCAACAAATCATGATTGAACTTCTCATTTCTCTTTAGGTGTCATACTTGCAAGATTGTGTCTAAAGGATTAATATAGTTGGGAGTACAGAGGCTGCAGAAGTCCTCTGATTTCTGCCTTTGATACGGAGGGTGCTAACAGTTAGGCCCATGGCTTTGCAAAAGTTGCAACTAACTCTAGGAAAAAATATTGGAGAAACTTCTCTTTGAGTTTTCCACTACTTTAATTGGAAGCCTCATATGCCCCTTAAACAACATCATCTGAAGCTAATAAGACTTAAAAAGTACATCTGGCTCTAAAATGCTTACCATTTTTAACACTAATGAACTGAGGCATGCAGTAGAGATCGCCAAACTGCGGGGAGATGTACGGTATATTCTGGAGAATTCCCCTGCTGCTCAGGAGCTCATAAAACACATCTGAAGACAGGAACTTGTATCTGGTTATTCGTGTTTAATTGGAGGCACTGAGTGATGCAAACTAGGTTTTAATGCCCTCCCCTGCTGCCAGACTACAAGTAGCATCAGTGTTGCCATCCCTTCTTTTCCATCTATCCTCACTGAAATGACCAAACATACTGCTAACAATGTCTCGTACACACTCCCTTCTAAACATGGCGTACAACATGCTGATATTGGATGCTAAATGCATTTAAATTCAGCCGTTTTGTTTTATTCTCTGGCATGTAACAGGGCGCCACAGTCTGCAACAAGCCTGCCAAAGTAACAGTGCTACAACTCACGTGGGGACTTCATTAAATCCTGTTTGCTTGAAATTATTTTTAGTTTCTAATGTGTAGCTACATTGCGGTGTTGGGATTTATAATGTGACACTGATGTCACCAGTCCCAGGAAGCTAAGCTTCTAAAGCTTTGGACTGAATAAAAGTTAACATTTACAACAAGTGAGCAAACCGGGTGTCATCAGTGTGATGTATGTGTAATTACATCATTCAAAACACAATGAGAGTAGGCTCTTAAACCATAAGGGATATTTGATATTAATTTTCCTCGACTGTCATATGTGTGCTCCAGCCAGCTTTGTCCAGCTTGGGTGAAAGATGTGACACAACTTTCTGTCACGTGCTGTCACACTTTCTTGAGGACTTTGATGTTCTCCATGTACACTATAATAGCTCATCCTGTAAACATGAGAACAGATTGAATAAAGAATACTTTGCTTTCTCTTGGCCCTGGAAAACAGTTCTGTCATCTGCTGTCCACGCTCATCTCAGCCCTGGGCTGGCTGTGGCGCCTTTATTCAATGTGACAGAGGAGAGCTTGGGACTCTTTCTCCTGGCACCCCGGTACACGCCACACTGACACTCTCCTCTGAAGTGCCACATTAATTCTAATAAAGCGCTGCCTTACCAGGGCCCACGAAGACCAGGGTTGTTGAGGGGAGGCAGGGTGGGCAGACGTTGGTATAAATACCAGGCTTAATGAAGGGAGGCAGTGGTGGCGCAGGTGGTGTGGCAGTGCAGGTGGCACCTCTCGCCCCCAGGCTCCTGGGTGAGTCCACTGCCACTGCCGCTCCAGGGGGCACAGCAGCAGAGATTGCATTTTAATTACCAGGTACACCTTGTCCTCCTGATGGGTCACCGCCTTGGTGGGAGTGAGTCTGCAGACGTGCCTGTTTTCAGACCTGCTTTATATCTACCTGCATGTTTACAATGAGATACTCCCCTAAACCTTGTAGTGTAATGCCTGAGCGTGAATAGGGAGCTTATTGTTCATGCTTGGCCTGTCACCACTCAACATAACTAATTCTGTGTATGGGAGAGACCGGCATCTTCTCTGAATTATGTGCACCTCTCTCCCTGTGGGGAGGCATCCATCCAGCCCCAGTCATTGCTAACCCTCCCCTTGAGGAGTTCTATCCACAAGGAGGTCCACACCTGTTTCCCCCAACCCCTCCTCCTCACTCTGGAAAAATCATCTCTTTCCCTCTTTCAGTGGTAACTCAAAACTCTTGACATTTCAAATGCTTTTTTAGTTAGGGGTTCGAGTTTTGTCCAAGCGCCTTACCGAGGTGAGAAATGGATTACGGTTTTATACCAGCCATCCCTTCCATGTGTCAAGACCCTGTGCAGATGGGTGATGAGAGGGCTTGGTTGGGGGGAACAGGGGGTTGTATGTCCAGGACATGTGAAGACACCAACACCCCTCCCCTTAACACCCCCTACCTCTCTGGGGATGCTTCTGTCAGTGCACACCAGCACTCAGCAGCACAGATGTTGTTGCATTGTCTGGAGCACCAAAGCCTGGATCAGCCCAACTGGGAGCTTCTACTCATTAGCTATTGTCTCTGTGTGTCTGACTAGGCCTTTGATGAATGCAGCAGTTACCCGAAGATCAGACACCAGACAGAGTGAACAGAAAACAAACCATCTATCCATCTGCAACACACAGTTCAAAAGATAATACCCCACTATGTTCGCATGTTCACACTGGGTAAATGACCATCGCACATTTATGGCAGATTACAAATTTATGCCACACATGAATAATTTCTCAAATATTCAACTATTTCCTTTCATATTGAAGGTGGCTTTTGTCGTTTAGTTTTTTTTTTTTTTTTTTTTTGTAGTCAGCAAACATAGTATATCATTTTTAGCTTTGTATTTACCATAAAGAGCATGGGCTCTAAGCTCCGGAAAATAAAAGGGCACTGTGTCTGCCACTTGGAAACTCTGCTTCTATCTTTGCTTATTCACCCAGAGAAAGGCCACACTATTATTTATTTAATTCCCCCTCCTTCCTTTCCTCTCTCTTCCCCTGTATGCACCCAGCCAGTCAGCCAGCCAGCCAGTCAGTCAGCCAGCCAGCCGGGCTATGAACACATTGCGGGGCCTGAGGGCAGTACTGTGGACAACCTGCGCTGTGTTCACATGGCTGAGCAGAGAGCGAGTGAGGAAGACTGGCACGCTGAAACCAAACAGGTGTATGATTCAGAGGCGTGAGCTGTGAAGGGTGAATTTCTTATACAAGTCAATGTTGCTTTTGGACCAAACAGCAGCTTGGATCTGTCCCAGGAAACATTTACATGCATTGTGACTGTTTTCTCTATAAGCTAGAAAACATTTTCATCATTGGTAGTGAGTTCATCAAAGGCTGTGAGTAACTTATACCTAAACCATCTTAAATCATTACTATAGGGATTAAAAAAAATATTAGCTTAATCAACATTCTTCACATGATTCATAGCTTTTTAAAAACACATTTGAGCAGCTTTCCAGTTGTCTGCAAGGCAGTTAATTTGTGGTCAGGTCCAGTCCAGTGAAGATTTTTCCCTTGATGAGGTCTAAATTTATATTTCTATGCTTTTTCGTTCAACCATCATCAACTATTTATTTAGTATTTCAAGTTGTTTTATTATGGTTGTAAATTACTGCAGCAAATCAATATTTCCTGTTGGAATAGAGCACTAAGTTTTCATATTAAAAAGTAAAAATACTCATTATTCAGAATGACTCTTTAACAGAATCTTATTATTGGATTATTATTTTACTGGACTTACAATGATGCCAAACTGCTGCAGAGCCAATCGAACCACCTCATTGGTTGAATCACAGTTACTGACAGGAAGAGTCTTTGTCTAATCAGTGCAGAAGAAGATAAACATCTGTTAACGTACAGCCTTTTTATTACTGTCCATTCATACATGAAGTTGTTCTCATAAAATGAAAGTATATATTAAACCATGGTGCCATAAAAAGCTGTTTTACCAGAGCAAATGTGTTGATCCCTTTCCCGTACACCCTCAAAGGAATTGTTTTAGGTTCTTCTTTCTCTTTTTCATCTTTTATCTGACTAAAAGGAAACAGATGCAACATGTAAGACATTTCCTTCAATACACTTTTATATTGTACCTCACACATAATGCAGGTATTTGTGATAATACAGGAATTTACCTTTTGAGGAGGGTGAGCCATTTCTCCTTCTGTTCTGCAGAGCTGAAGAACCACCACAAGTTGGTTAAACATCTGTAAAATCTAATTTCAACAATTTCAATTCAATGAAACGTATCCATTTTGCAAAGATGAGGTCGATTTTTAAGGAATCTTAAATGTTAAAAATGTTTAAAAAAAATGTGTTACACTATTGATTAAAGTCTATTTTGATGTGAAAACCTTTCTAATTGTGGATGGATGAAGCAAAATACGCAAAAGTCAGACAATGATGTTTATTTTGAAAATAAGTCGATGCTTTGGAGGTGACATGTTGGTGGGCAAGTCATTAAAAATATAGTAAACGAACATTGAGTGTACCTTTAGTAAATAGGTATCCCTTAGATATAGTGCAACAGATAAATGGTATTTTTTGTTGTAAAATAACATTTTAATTAACCTTTTAACTCCTGAGACTAGCAGTTCCACAGTTAAAAAAAAAAGATTAAATTAAGCAAGAAAATAACTAAAAAAACAGCCAAAGTGATCGATAAAAACACAAATGAATACATATATATATATACACACATACATACACACACACACACATTAATACACACATTAGTACTGCAATCTTTGGCAGATCTGGCATGTTTTTTATACATACATAATTTTTTAGGGATTCCATTCAATGGCAAATTGCCAACTTTCTGTGCCTAAAACACAATGACAAGTGTGTATGTTTTGTCAGGCATATCCAACATAACTTTTGGTGCTGGTTTTGTGTCTGTAATACTAACCCTTCCAGATGTCATCTGTATTGAATTTTACTTTGAAAGGGTAATTGTGAATTTCCTGTACAAGACAGCCAATTTTTTAGAATGTATGAGATGTCGTGGTTGATGAGATGCACGTTTTGATGTGTGTTTCATGTGTGTGCAACATTCCTACGGTGCCTGAGTGCCATTTTCATGTGTTTTTTTCAATGTGTTGGATGCTGAGAGTATATTATGGGATGCATGGGGTTGATTTTTCCATGTTATGACATTTTTCACCAGACTTGACATGTGTGCCAGATTTGGTTTTCGTGCCTGTTTAGAGGTCAAATTCCAGGTTAAAGTGGCATGAGAAGAAGAAGAATAAAAAACAAATTACAATAGGGCCTTGGATCACAGTGTTGCAATAAAAACTAAGATAGTTATAAAGATATTGTATACAATATTTTGCCTTCGGCCTTGACTATCCATTGGTGGTATTTACAAGTGTGTGCAATAAACGGACTGAGATGAATAGAAACCCTAAAAAATTATCTCAACTGCGAACTTTCTGTGCATAAAGCGCGATGACCATGAGTGGACGTGTTTACAATCGGGCCTTTGCTTGCAGTACAGCAATAAAAACTGAGATAGTTATAAAAAAAAAGTTGTATACATTTTGCTTTCGGCCTTGACTATCCATTGGTGGTATTTACAAGTGTGTGTGATAAACGGCCTGAGATGAGATAATTTTTTTTCGGGTTTCTGTACATAAAACGCGATGACCATGAGTGGATGTTTTGTCAGGCATATCCAACGAAACTTTTGGTGGTGGTTTTGTGTCTGTATCATTAACCCTTCCAGATGTCATCTGTTTTGAATTTTACTTTGAAAGGGTGATTATGAATTTCCTGTACAATACAGCCAATTTTTTAGAATGTATGAAATGCCGAGCTCAAAGAGACCCACATTTTGACGCATGTTTCATGTGTGTGAGACATTCCTACGGCGCGTAAGAGCCATTTTTGTCTTTTAGGGGTGTCATTTGGGAGCATATTATGGGATGTGGGGATTAATTTTTACATTGTGTTGCAATTTTCACCAGACTTGACATGTGTGTGAAATTTGGTGAGTTTTCGTACATGTTTAGGGGAAAATCCAGGTGAAAGTGGTGGAGGTATAATAATGACAACAATAAAAGTCTTGTACAGGTTCAACAACAAGAAACAAACAAAATATATTAGGGCCTTGGCCCGCTCTGCGGTCCCAGTACCCATTAACAAACCAACAATATAGTAACATGAACACAGTAAGTCACAAATGGAACAAAAATCAAGAAAAAAAACCAAAACAAAATGTCGAAAAAATAATCAACAAAAGGAACAAAAACTAGTAAATATTTGCAAAATAATAAATAACAGGGAAAAATTATCAAAAAACTAAAGAAAGAAAGAATTAGTATTGTAATTTGGTACCAGTAGTTTTAGTTTTTTCCAAGTGAGTTGCTTTTTGACACCTGTTCCATGAACAGAACTCAGTGAAAACAAAAAAATAAAATAAAATAAGGGAAAACGGTTCAATTTTTCTGAATATTTAACCTAAACCATCCATTTCTAATGCGTCAGTGCTGACGCATCAGGGGTTAAACTGTGAATTTGAACCAGTTTAGGAGAATGGTCCATAAAGCAGATGGAATGAAAGGGAAACCCCCCCACGTTCACAGACTGACACCATCACATATTTACAACAGAAACATAAACATCATCCTCCTGTGTGAGGACAAGTGAGAGGCCAGCGTTTACACAAACACTGTGTGTGTTTGGGGTCGACTCTGTGCCTCCAAACACACTGGGGTTTCTCAGCAGATTCAATTCAACTTAGAGACCTTAAAAGTTTACAGTAGGTGACAGGGTTATTGATGGAAATGAACCCTAAAAATACAACTAGTGAGTGGAAAAAACTAAATAAGGACAAAGCGGAACTAGTGGTAAATATAGCCTCATTTTTGTGTTTCTCCCATTAACCCGTTAACCCCTGATGCGTCAGCGCTGACACGTTCTGAATGGATGGTTTAGTTTAAATATTCTGAAAAATTCAACTGTTT
>JAPTYR010000031.1:23013732-23025070 GCA_029814505.1 Siphamia roseigaster | reverse complement strand
AATGAAAACAACAAAACTGCTGAAGCAGACTGAGTCACACTTTAGAGGAACATCAACTATTTTACATTACTTTTCTTCCTGAATAAATTTTTTTATGGTGAATATTATTCAGAAAGCAGCAGTATTTGTGCTTCTATGAATGTTGTTTGTGCATCTGGAGCCCCCCCCCCCCTGTGAATACACTTGACCGAGTTACTTACATATTTTTTTCCTGTGCTTTGGGTGAACTGACCCTTTACGTCGTGTGCATAGAGTTCATTTAACAAACGGGTTCCTCCCCTACACATCTGCTCCTGGTAATGGCGGCCCCTACCAGCATTCCTGATGCTCAGGTGAGTGTTCGCCTGGTGTGAATTGCAGACCTTGTGCTGAACATTGATGCACTGCCTCCATTACCGCCTTTCCTCCTTCCGAGGAGTCGACGCTATTGTTTATGACACTGACACATGCAGTAATGGGTATTTCACTTCTGCACCTATACTGAGAGCGTGTTGAAACTGGAAACACAGATAAATATGGTCCGTATCCACTACATCAGTAAATTTCTATTTCATCAACTGAAGCATTAGACTGATCACTAGAAAAGCACAGTGTAGTGCTATCATTGCTCATTGCACGTTCTGCCATTAGAAACTGAGACAAAATTACAATGTTTTCTTAAAAGACTAGAAATAATCCCATGGGCCCATACAACAGTAGACACAAACTCACTCATGCTTTGTATTCGGTCTCTGTTATTTCTAGGACTTAAGGGTTCAGGGAAATCAAGGCACAAAACTTCTGAAAAGATTTAACTGGAACCTTTCTACAGGAAAATCATCAAACATGTAAAGATGTGTCTCCGGGGATTTGAGGAACTTCAGACATACTGTACAAGTCAGATGAATCCTGCAGTACAGTATGTCCCAGCAGACTGGGGAACATGGCAGCTGTCACTAACACGGAGAGTCACATGCCAGTCTTCTCCTTTATGTTCAAATACAAACACAGACTCGAGTGTATTAGTGCCAGATATTTTCAATTATCTGGTGTCAACCTTTATCTCTTCACATTTACTGATGTGCAGCTGGATTGATGCCTTCTCTGTTTTTATATTTCAAGCACTGTTGTACTTCAGAGGAGACAGAGGAGAAGATCACAACAGTTTCATCCAACTTTTATGTAGGTGTTTTAGATTCTAGTAGCCTGGGGGTATATGGTGCACACTGTTAAATTCTTTAACAATGCTTTTAGTAGCGCAGTGTTTGCAAATAAAAACAAAGACTCCAAGGAAATGTTTGTCTTGAAGACAATGCGTTCACTGAACAGCTTATTCATTTCAAACACAGGATCTTTTAAACTGTGGCAGGAATTATCAGTAGAGATAAAAGACTGATCAAGTTTGCAGATACAGAAAAACATCAAGTCTTGTCCCAGTGTTGATGGTATATATTTGTATTACAGTGTAGCTGCGGTGCACAGCATGGTTTTACATCTCCTCAGTAGTTTTCTATTACAGTATAACAAAAAGCCTTTTTTCTGTTTACATAGCAAGCTTGCATCAAGTGGAGGATTGTGCACATAAAATTACCATAATAGGCGGCTGCCGAGTTTGCTAATGTGCTTCTCTGGATGATAGGGCATGCAGAGACTTGCAGAGATACAGACAGTGTAGCAAAAACAGAAAAAGACTCAGTATATCCTCATTTTTCCAGACCCTGTTTAGTACATGGGTGTGCAGCCACCCCAGGAGCAGAGAGGTTACCCCACATCTGGAGAAATGAGTTTGACCCTCTCAAAGGGCACAGGCAGTTGCCCCTGAAAGCTGCAAACAAAAGCAGCAGTGGCGAGCAGGAGCCCAGAGCGCCATTCATCGCGGCTAATGACTTGTTCATTAAGAGTGATGATGGATAAAGACTTCTCACGCTGAGATGAAATCAAGATTTATATGCGTTGTTTCCTCACCCAACTTGTGGGAAGATCATCATCATTTAATTCTATCTCTGCGGCCGGTGATGGGCATCCAGAGAGCGGGCTATCAAACGGTGCAGTCAGCTGGCAAAATCCAAAACGTGCCGTTGGCACATCTGGAGCTTGCCGTCACAGCTGAGGGTGAGCAATGGCTGCTGGCGGGTGGCCAAATTACAGGCAGAGACGCTTCAGGACTCCATAGCCTCCACCCTGGCTTCTCCTCGTTTAGATCATCATCATTATTTATTTGCTTATTTATTATTTTTTCCATTATGTGTGCTGTGTTGCATTTCAACAGCACTTTTTTTTTTTTTTTTCTCAGCATCAGCGTATTATCACACTGAGCTAGACCCTCGACCCACCTCTCTCTGTAGGTTCTTATCTCTAGCTGGAAATAGGCCCCAAGACACTTCATCAGTGTCCTTCACCCTGCTATCTGTGGCGCCCAACTTTTATTAAAACTTCAGCCTTTATCAGCTCCTGGGTAATTCAGGCATGACAAATTGGGCACCAGATGCCACCTCCATTTGAGGCCGCTGTACATCTCTTGCTCCCCTATCAAGACAATGGGAGGTGGCGGGCTGCAGCCTTGTGGTATATTCACCTTTAGCTCACCACATCAGGTTACTTCAACAAACTTCCTACATCCATCTGAATGCTGAATAAAGTATTTGTCATTGTGGAAGTTTCTAACTGGGCCTCTACATCAGTGCAGACCCACTCTCTTCAGCCCTTTAAAAAAATCTCTGTAATCTCTGGAGAATTATTGGATACTAGTTATCTTTTCAACAGCTTGGTGTCAGACTCTAAAACATTATTTCATTTTGTTTTAAGACGTACATTTTGCACACAGTCAGAGACTTGTTTTTAATCCCTTTGTTATCAGGCAGAGTATTATGTTGGCAAAAAATAAGTGTTAAACACAACAGAAATACTGACCAGTCAAATGGTTATGGTTTTATAGTAGCTATAAACAATGGTAGGGAGCATGTTATATGTAATGGTATTACAGAAGATTTGTGCAATCTGCTACAGTTAAGTAACTAAATTACAATTATTAATCAGAATATTGGTAGTTATATCCAAGTACAATATAGCTTTCTTGGTAAACGTCTTCTCTATTGAGTGTTTTAGTGATTTGCTGAAAATGTAATAAGTTACATGACACTTTATTTTAAACTGTGTATTCTGCAAATCCAATTTCCCAACACGATGGAGGAAAAAAAATCAGCATGTGTTTGACAACTGACTGAAGTCATTATTTTATATGCATTAATAAATCACTGTCTTGAAAATGTGAAGTGTTCATTAAAAATAACAATTAAATAAAATGTGTAATATTATTGATGGCAGATCATGTTTTGAGGCCAGATCTGCACAATTAGCTTTTCATGAAGCCTATGAATGCACTCAGCTTGATGACATGGACAAGAAGAGCAGCGGACAGCTCATATTTACTGCTCCCTCCCCTCCTGCACATTTCATTTTAGGCATGTTTAAAGATAGGATATTATTTATGATGCATTTAAAAGCAAGGACTGTGCTGTTGAGTTTTACTCTTATAAAAACCACAGCAGCTCCAGGAGAAGAATCAAGAGTCAGTGTTAATCATGTACATTAATAATCTGCAACATTTTATGAACAAATCTGACTGTGGTCCCTGAGACAGAAAATACACTCAGAAACTCAAGCAGTCATTTTCTGATGTAATGCATACGGGGTTTTGTGAGCAGACAGCATTCAAAACCCTGCAGATAGACAAACTAAGACTTGGATCAGTTACTGGAACTCTTGAATACCATTCATAGTGATAGGGACAGTATTCATTGGATATGGTCCCTACCAAAACCTGCACATCATCTGCTCCTCAGGGGATTCAGCGAGGGTCCTGCTTTTAAATAAGAATCCATGATAGAGGGGCAGCAGGCGTGAAGCATGAGATTGGAAACCAAAGGCATCACACTGGGCTGTTGGATCTTAGTGATGTTGAGCAACACATAACTCTGCACGTAGACCCTGAATTTGGCATGAGCTAGTACACACTCAAACACATGAGGGCAGCCATCCATGAGCACCAACACACACACTGCATTACACTGAGCTCTCTCCATCACAAATGTATAATGTCTTTCAAATTAGCTTACAATAATCAAAGCCTGTTCTTGCAATGATGAGATGTTGGTTCAGACAGGGAATATGTTTGGAATGAGAAAATCATGGACGACGCAACATAGATTCACTCTTATTATTTCAACTGGGTTCCATTTTAATTCCAATCTAACATCCACGTTTGGTCGTTCCGTGCCCAACACAGCGGTGCCGGCCAAGTTACCAGCTGTGTTTCAGGGCTAAAATGTGTTTTAAGAGCTGCTGCAGGATGGTAATGTGTTGTGCAACCTGCCAGCCCATGAGCATCCTGAGGCAAATGGGAGAAGCAGTGGTTAAAAAGCAGGCTTTTTTGGTTCAGAGCCAGGGAGTAATCTACCACATAAAAGCATGGCATAACCAGAGGCTATCATATGGGATATTCTTCCCCAAAGACACAATTTTTCCGAGACCTCCCATTATTTGGTGCCAATGGAATTTGGCACTGAAAGCCTTTTTTTGGCAATTAACATTCAAAATTAAAAAGCACTTTACATAGCCATGTTAAGTAAATTAGCAAACAATAGATTCATTTGTCAGTGATGCAACCATCACACAACCACAGCAGAGCAAAGCCTCCACAGGAAGAAGGAAAACCAGAAATGGAGTCTGACCTTAAAGACTGGATGTGGTCTTTTTCATACATTTACCCATTGGTTTGAAAAATATACCTCTTCCCTGCTTCAGAAGTCTTTCATTTTGGCAATTTGTTATGTCAAATAAGTTTGCTAGGCAAACTGGACTTGGGTACAGAAGTCTGTGATGAATAGTATCCATTAAACTGGAATCTTACAAACCTTAAAGTGAAAACATACCTAAAACAAGAGCTTCATTAGGAAAATGAGCAAAGACCTGAACCGGGAGAGATTCAGAGCGGAGATGAATGATGGCATCACACCCCGGTCCATTATAGACTCTATTTATACACAGGGACACAGAGGAGCAACACTAGTTAGAGGCTTCTCTCCAATTAGGTTATTACTGGTCTGGGAGCCTTTCTACTCAAGGAAATTTGAGAATAGAAATTGCGTCTTTAATCAAGCATAAGGAAATCTGTCAGGAAATCATATTATGTACCTCCTTATGCTGTATTTAAATTAGTATTACCATTTACAAATCGCATTACCTATATATGAATATAACTTCCATTTACAAAGGTACCAAGGTACCACTGAAAGGACATCATTGGAAATAAAAGTAATATAAATATACCTGTTACAAGATATCACGTTGTATATATAGTTACTTATCAAAGATATAATATGAGCAATTTGTGCAGTAAAACATCCAAAAAACACCAGAACTGTTGCTGACTTGTGTACAAACTTACTTATATCAACTTATATAAAATGTGTCTAACAATGCTCAACTTGAGAGACATATATAATTTTATTTGATGCCAGAACTCATGTTAATTTTCCTGGTAGATACAGAATATGTCAGTTAACATAATGTGAATAAAACATAAACACATAACCTCATCTAAACATAGTCTCTGCAGTCAGATTTGATTTGGCAGTGTGTTGACAGTGACTCCCATCATCCCACAGTAATTCATGATGTCATCAAGTTTAAGCTATTATTATAGTTTTGATTGAGAGAGAAGAAATTACATGCTGTTCAGTTACATTATACACTGTTGGCCATAAAGTGGGATCATTTTGTTTTCAAACACATTCCTCTTTTTATTCCTATTTATACACATCAGTATTCACCTTTGACCAGATGCAATGATTGCATACTGAGTCCTAGTTACACTTTATCTAGCAAGAATAAATCACAGCCGGAATAATTTCAAGAGAAAATTATTATATTGCAACTTTATGAGCACCAGCATAGTTTATTTTAAACCTGTTTTATTTTATAGCTTGTGATTTCCCTCCAATCCCAATGGGAAGCTGATATGTAGTCGGGTCATTTGTGAAAATGTTGTAATTAAGCTGTTTGTTTTTGTTAGCTGCAGCCAGTAAAACTTGGTTCTAAAATTAGGTAAAGTGTGTCCCCCATATACACAGTCTGAGTGGCAGGTCAGTGTACAGCCCTGGAATTCCCCACGCTCTTCCTCATCGCAGGACATGGTGGCCTCACTTGAAGTCGAGCGAGGAATAAAGGATTGCCTTCTGTATTTTTTCATTAGACTTTTCTTTTGTTACTGAATACATAAATCCATTGTGGCAAGATGCAATATGTATCATGGCGCTCCACCTGCGGACGTCTCATAATGGCTGCCATGTCCCTCCAGTCAGGGATGATAAGTGAACCCCCCGTGAATGTTAATGATAGTGATCATTCTGAACCAGCCCGCCTCTCCGTCTTCGCTCACAGCCTGGGTGTCACACGCAGGGTGGCAAGGTTCAAGGGACTAAAATGAAAACAAACACTGAGGGAGATATATAAATAAATAAAGAGGGAAATGAATGAATGAGTGGCTGAATGAATGAACATGCATAGCAGCACAGACAAAAAGCATTGGTGTACACAATATAGGTGGACACGCTCGTTTAGAAATCAGAATGTTCTGGAAATATTTCACTTTATTTTATTTTTTTTGTTTTTGTTATTTAATCCAAAAAGCCATGCTACTATTATATTTTTATTCACTAGTAATATGCTGGACTTATTTCATTATTTACAGGGCCAGTAAACACAGGGGAGCAGGTGGGTTCAAACAGATGTGGCTGTTTACATGGCCGCAATAGTCTGGGCTTCATATCTGGTCATTGCTCGTAAATAGCTTTGACAACATGCACACTTGCAGGGGCAGACAAAGGCTTGACTCAGCTAATCAGAACTGACAATACTGAAATCACAATGAGCCTTTTTCTATCAAGCACTGTGAGTCAAATGGAAGATGAGTTTAAGTACCCTGGTAATCCTGACCAGCAACCAAACAATGCACATATCCTGCACGCGACAAAGATGTGTCCTGCCTGCAATTACATACGCAAAACAGAACCATATGAACACATGTGAAATAGGAACCTCATTTAATTACGTCCTCTCCCACGCCCAGTTCTCTGCAACTTTCTCTGTCTGCCTCCTTCGGTGTGTTGTGGATTGTTTTGACCAACATAGCAGCCTCTCCAAGCAACACACCCAGCTCAAGTAACAGGCAGGGGAGAAAGCAAACATGGTGTCCATGCCAGCTCATCCCCCTCTCTACATCTCACCGCTTCCTCCTTGTCTAACTTTGCCAAAGTCCTTGGAACTTGCCAAATCCGGTCATGCCTGCTTAGCTTGCTGGACTGATTGTGCCAGAAAAGAAAATAAGACACAGATGTATACAAACTCTTGGTGGTGCCAGTGGAGAGACAGCTAATGGCTTCATCTCGACCCTCCCATTGTTGCCGGGCACAGGTGGGGATAATTAGAGATCTCTCTCCCTGCGTTTAAGTCGATTCCATTGCAGTTGTGACAATCAAAAAATGGAGGCTACGGTGCATCATCAAGCTCTTTGCAACATCTCAAGGCTGGACCCTGTCTCCGATGGTTTGTGTTGGCAACAACGGAGGAAAGTCGAAGTTTTCCAGAGGGACACCGAGAAACATCCCGCTGGAAAACAGACCCCTCTGCTGTCAGGCCAAGCTGTGTCACAGAAGTAGAAGAAGCACAGGAAAACCACAGACAGAGCGTTGCATAGCCAAGACTAATCTGCTGCTCAAAACAGCTCAAGCTTTGTAAACATTAAAAGAAGAAAAAAAAAAAAGACAAGCGTTGGAAACTGAATACCTTGAAAAGTAAGTACACCATGAAAAATAGTTAGGTGTCTCAATCCAGATTGCTGCCTCATTTAATAATTTATGTTCCTGAACTCCAGATGTTTGAATGAGCTCCAGAGTGTGACCTCTGTCCTCTCTCTGGGAGACTTGTAATGAAATAATCCCGCTTGAGCAATTCCTGATGCAAAACGTAGTACTATCATGTAGCCTGTGTGCTTCAAAAGGCCTGAAAACCCCTTTTCCTCCGTTAGCCTGAGTGACAGCAGAGAGACATGTGTCTTCAGATGAGAGGAGGCGAGTCTCATTACGCCGTATTTGGTTGACACTGAGTGATTCAAGTGTTCCTGGACAATTCAGACACACTGATATAAAACACATTAAATGTCTTTCACAGCACTTTACCTGACACTGTTCATCTATGCTCATCTGTTATCCCTGACGAGACGGCTTTTGTCGCTGCTTTAAGTCTCGGATCAGGATAGTGATGAGCGGTGAGTAAAAAGAAGCTGTAATGAAATACACAAAGAATAAAATAAGAACTCAGAGATCTGAAGATGCAGACGCTTCATACCCACCTATCAAATTCAGAATTTAGTTTTCAGAGACAAACTATAACTTTTGTTTATGGATTAAAAAAAAAAAAAAATAGTTCAGCCCTCAGCCTTTGTCTTGGAACAGTATAATACAAAATGTTTGGAAATATTTCACTGGAAATACAGGATGTAACAAATTTAATAGACCACATGAAGATAAAACATTTTGGGAACTTAATTGACATTTATGGGTTTTCTGACGTGGCAAAGTGTCTAAAAATGATATTTCTTGCTGCACGGTAACCACACAGGACAGACCGTAATATTATTTTGACATCCTAGATATAAAAAAGATGACAGTAATACAGGGAGGCATGTATATGATGTACAGTCCTTCCAGGAATGACAGGCATGATGACACAGTGAACTTAGCAACCTGAAAGACAAACACCGTGACAATGAGGATTTGCAGCTCAGTCAGGAATGAGACGAGGCTCCACCTTCAACATACATATTCCAGAGATAAAATACTTGCATAGTCTTGAGTGCTACTATCAAAAATGTCATTATGTAATTCATGCAATCACAAAAACAAAATGTACTTTTTCATCAAAGCTTGTACATAAGAGTCAAAACTGCTACTTTTGTGAGTTAAAGTAAATAGTACCTGATCAGTCACTTACGTTTAAAGTGATGGCTTGTCACTTTGTCAGACTGGGAGCGTTATCAAAAAGCAACAAACTGAAGTCAGCACCCGGAACTGAGAGTTGTAAGTCCGCAGTCAGAAATTGTTAGCCCGCATTCCTCGTCTTTGACACTGAGGCGTTGATCCTCATTCTTGCTGCAAAGACTTTGAGGTGAGAATAAGGCGAGGACAGAGATACGGTGGAGGCGGTGATAGGGCAGGTGAGTGGAGTGGATGCCAAGCCCAGTGGTCAGTGGGTAACAGGGAGAGGGCGGCTGTCACATCCTGCTGACTTAGCCAAGACAGATGAGACAATCAGCAACCCAAGGCCTGGACAGCTCTTCAACCCTGCCTGCATCCTGTGTTTGAGGGCAGCTTTTCACAACATCTCAACCTGAACTCACCTTTGGCTCTCCTGCACTCTCAGGACAGTTATTCTCCAAATCTTAAAAGGTTCCAACTATTAAAAAAAAAAAAAAAAAAAAGCGATTGTAGTAGTAGTTGTGTGACATAAAGCTGATTCAAATGTGTAGCGTGGTGCAACTAAATGCAAAAAATATCAATTTAAGAAAGTTAAGGCCTACTGTTTTATGTTTCATCTCCTCGATTATCTGATTTGCAGTTGAAGTAGACAGCTGTTCAAGAAAAAAGCTCTGATAAAACTAAATGTGCACAAGCTGCTCAGCACAAGCAGTGTTGCCAGATGGGAAATGTTAGGTAAATGTTAAGTATTGTGCCAGAGGTTTAGAGTTATTGTAGTTTGCCAACAAAAAATTTCCATGTCATTTAAGATACGATGAGATTATAAATAACTAATAATATAAATTAATTAATTGAACATTAATTTAAAATAAAAATTTACAGCTAGTAATGCAATAATTAAAAGATAAATACAATACACGTCTAAAATAGTAAAATAGACATTGGCATCATTGTAGGAGCTCGAGAAGCTGCTGCATGATACCATATAAGTTAAGATAAGATGAGATAAGATGAGATGAGATGAGGATTCAAGGAAGTTTTACTGTCATTCAGTCACAGAAAGAATGAAACTAGATACGGAGGACCCGTATTAGCTATAGCAATAAATAACTAATAAATAAATTAATTAATTGAAGATTTATTTAAAATTAAAATTTACAGCTAATAATACAATAATTAAAAGATAAATACAATACACGTCTAAAATAGTGAAATAGACATTGGCATCATTTTAGGTGCTCGAGAATACTAGGAGATCGAGAAGCTGCTGAACGCCACCACATAAGATAAGATAAGATAAGATAAGATATGATATGATATGATAAGACTTTATTGATCCCACCATGGGGATATTTGACAGTTTACAGCAGCAATATGCAACACACCAGTGTAAAGGAAAGGTAGAAATAAACGTTCTTAAAGTATGAGAAATTAAGTATAGCATTTAAATATATACGTAGTGCTGGCCTGTAAGTTACTGCATTAAGTATAAAATATTCTGTTGCCCATAAAGTTGGAATAACTTTATTTTCAGACGCATTTCTCTTTTTGATCTTATTTTTACACAACAGTAATCACCTTTGACCAAATGCAATGATTACATATTAAGTCTGTAACACTTTATCTACCAACAATAAGTCATACTGTCACAGTCATTTCATAAGAAGATGTTAAAGTATTTTATTCTACTTTTTTGGACAGCAGTGTCTTTTGCATATCTCACTGATAAAGGCTGAATTAATGTATGGATAATAAAAGCAGAATCCGTGTGTCAACTTCATTATGACAAGCATAACTGGCTAGTAAAACGTATAATGAGAAGATGTACGCAAATATCCATATTTACTATTGCTGTGGTTATGTTTTGACATTTATTAAAATACTTAGAACAACTGTGAGTCCCAGACTGATCAAATTGTCATATATGTTGCTTTATGAGAGTATACATATTAGCTGGTGATTATACACTGTTGCCAATAAGGTTGGAATAACATATTTTTTTTACATTTTCTCATGAAATGATTGCAACAATGTGATTTATTGTTGATAAATGAAGTATGACAGACTCGATATGTAATCATTACATCTGGTCAATGGTGATTAGTGATGTGTATAAACAGGAATAAAAAAGAGGAATGTGTCTGAAAACAAAGTTAGACAAACTTCATGGACAACAATGTAGCTGCAACAACTAAACTTTCTTTCCATAAGAGTAGATGTATTTTGTTATGCCCTTTGTTATGTCCGGGGGTGGAAAGTAATGAATTACATTTACTCACATTACTGTAATTGAGTACTTTTTATGAGTAATTTGTAATTTTCTA